>LHUT01000863.1:4838-25115 GCA_001412135.1 Silene latifolia subsp. alba
ATAAATATAATGAAAATTATACTTAATTTGAAGCATTTTTCGCAATGAACGTAATTATTTACATTTTAGAATTTTTATCAAAATGATTTTTTACTAAATTTAGTATCATGCAATCATATCTTCTTTGACGGCTGATGTTTTGTTGTAGGTTGTTTTTGGAATCCTTCTTGTATTTCATGTTCCACGTTTGGATCTTTTCCCTTCCTATACACCAGTCAATGTCCAAGATTTTGATGATTTTGCTTATGAAAAACTCCTATCCGGAGAACACATATGTCCCGAAAGATATGTAAGCCTGATCTCTAGTAAGTGCGATTGATTGGATGATTGTTATTTCTCTTTCAAGCAAAAAGGGTTGAGATGACACATAATAGAAGTATCTCCTCGAGTCTTTATCTTAACCTCTTCATTTGCCATAGAGAAATTACACTTCCAGTAATCTACAAACATTCAGTCTAATTCAAGAGATTGTGGGCCATTGTCTATGTAGTTTTTTGCCCAATTGATGATATCTTGAATATTCGATTTGAGGAACAGAAAACTAATTCCTAAGATATTGTTAATGGTTTTACTTGTGGTTCTTTGCTAGGAGTATACTATGGTTGGATGACCCCGCTGCTGAAGAAAGGGTATCAAAGACCCATCTCCGAAAAGGATGTATGGAAGCTGGATACTTGGGACCAGAGCGAAACACTCATAAATAGGTTTACACCTTAATCTCACATTTGTTCTCTGCGTTGTGTTTCTATTTCTTTCTTTTCTGTTGATACCTCTGGCCTTAAGTTTTACCATACTGATATCTAAATCTTGGGCAGAGGCGCCATCCCTCATGGATGAATGCCATTATATCATTTTTTTCTAACACTAGTCGTGCTTCATTTGTTTCCCTGCAAGGTTCAACAAGTACTGGGCTGAAGAATCCCAAAGATCCAATCCATGGCTTCTAAGAGCTCTAAATAGAAGTTTCGGCAAAATGTATGCTCCTCTTTGCTTCTTTAAAGACTTCAATATTTGATATTGTATTTGAGTCTTTTGACCTTTTTTTTTACAAGTGTTGATTACATTAAATTTTACAGGTTTTGGCTTGGTGGCTTGTTTAAGGTAAAATATATCTAGCTGTAACAACTGCATTTGAAGGGTATAGTAATAAATGGAAACTTATGTGCTTTTTCCTTTCTGCCCTTGGGTTTGAGGGGTTGTGGCCTTTAGGGAAAGTATCTTGTGCCATTCAAATAATATTACCTCCATTACAAAATTATTGTCCCCATTTAACTTTAGTGGTCAATTAATGTCTTGTCAACTTTGATCATTAAACTCTCTAAACATATGACAAGGTAAAACTTGTCATGTTTCACTTATCAAAACAACTATTTCTTAAAAGTTGTAACTATTGTATATTAGAGAAAATATCTTCACATTTGACAAGGATTGACCTCTAAGGTCAAATGGGGATAATTTAGACAAGATGTAGGAAATATGGGAGTAGTCTTGATGCTCTTTCCGTGATACCAAGACCAGCCCTGTCTCCATTTTAGCTATGAAAATAAATTGATTATCAAAGGAAGGGTCTTTTCATTGTATAACGAAAAACACAGTAGCACTTTTATGAATTTAACTTTGCACTTTAATAGGGTTAGTCTAATTGGTCTCTTGTCTACCGTATTGTAGATTGTTTATGATCTTTCACAGTTCATTGCCCCAGTTCTACTTGACCATCTGTTGCAGGTTAGCTCTTTGTGAAATCTGTCGCACCATGTCAGTTAAATGCTGTCATTGGAATTGCAATAGTTAAGTCCATAGTTTTTTTTTCTTTTAGTATATCTGGCGTTCATCGATGAACTTGTAACCATCGTTTCACCTTCTTCAGTCTCTGCAAGAAGATCAAGTTTGGCTTGGTCATGTGTATGCCTTCCTAATCTTTATTGGTGTGGTATGACTCTTCCTCCAAGTTTCAATGTAAGTTTTGTATACTATTGATGGCTGTACCGACTCTAAACATTCAGGTTGAATGTGCTTATGATTCCAAATGTTTTAATGAAAAAAAATGGCATTGTTTGTTAGAATATCTGCTGCTATAATTTTTTTTTTTTGTAAAGTAAGATATAGTATTAATCAAGGGAAACCAAGGGGTGACACCAATGTACAAAGGATATCAGAGAGGTGGCGGCCCGCTACAAAAAGACACAATGGGGTTGAATTATCAATTGCCATAAAATATTGTTTGATACATATCGAAATGTTGAATATTATCAATTGTTCTTGTAAATAATTGTTTTAAAGTTAATTTACTGATATGTTCTCACTGTGACAGCTTAAATAGTTTCTTTATGTTTTTCTGAACAAAATGCCTGAAATATCATATTTTTTTTTACTATTTAGTTCTGTGTTGAAGAACGTGTTTTACTATTTAGTTTGACTCCTTCTCAAGCTATAATATTTTTTTTTTGTAGCTGTTACTGACTTCCTTATCCTTTCTGTCCAGTCACTCTGTGTACTCTGTGAATCTCAGTATTTTCAGAATGTTATGCGCGTTGGTTTCAGGCTGAGATCTACATTGGTAATTTCATTAGCCATCCTATAGCTTTAAATTTGATTTGATGGTCTATTTAATGTCTGAAACAGTGAAACCTATATGATTCCGAATGATAAGTAGATATTCCGGAAAACATTCATGTCTCGTTTCAGGTTTTATTTTGTAATATACGTGAATGCATCTAATGTTGTTATTGTTTCAGATTGATACATCTTAACACGATAATGTAAATGACTATTATTATATTAGATAAACACAATTTTTATTTTTATTTTGTGTACAAGTAAGGAACCGCAAACAAAAATTAAACGATATATATATATGAGCTAGTTTGAATCTTGGAACTAGTTCAAATTGATTATTCAAGGAGAGATGGTTAATGGAGTATAGCTTTTCCGAATACCAATTTTTTTATTTTTTGATAAGTACTACTACTACTGTACTAGTAATGTCAATTAAACAACATCAAGAGACGTTGCCCTTATGCAAAAGCTTTTCTGAGTATGGCTATGAAGGTAAAGAGGCTTCTAACATAGCTATTGTCTTAAAATGCAGGTAGCTGCTATATTTCGCAAAATATTAAGACTAACACATGATAGCCGACTGAGATTTCCTTCTGGAAAGATAACAAACATGATATCCACGGATGCTAATGCGCTTCAGGCATGTATATTTTGCTCTAGGCATTTTACATCATTAATAGTTCATGCACCGCAATATGGTTCTTTGAGGGCCTGTACGATTAAATCTTTCCCTAACTGGGTAATGCTTTAAAAATAACCAGCGCTTGTTAATTATAATCTCTAGTATAAGAGAGTTATACCTAAACAACCCAAATTACTGTATGCTGATGAACAATAAAAAACAAGGAATACGGACGGATGCTTATGCCCTTAAACTTGTATTGTACTCCCTTCTTTTCACTCAAATTATTTATGTCCGGAACCTCTCCCATTCCTTACATTTTTTTTTATTTGGCAAGTTTTTGAGTGTTCAAATCGAAAACAACTTAAACATATCTCTTTTCAGTTTTCAATACAAACCACTTCTAACCCAAATCTAAAGGATTCCATGAGATGTATGGAGTAGATTTTTGGCAATGGTATCAAGAAAAGATAACATTTGTGAATGCTCTTTTTGTGCAGCAAATATGTCAACAACTTCATAATTTATGGTCAGCTCCATTTCGAATCACTCTTGCTATGGCTTTACTTTACCAACAACTGGGAGTTGCTTCTCTGTTCGGTTCACTTATGCTTCTTTTTATGTTCCCTTTACAAGTAAGTCGCTCTATAACTTTTGTCTTTCATTCCAGTTAATATACGTGTTACTTTAATCTTATCTCTACTTCTTCGAAACAAGAGATGCTTGTAGGTCTGTACTGATGGACATACCTAAAGACTCACATATCAAAATTAAAGACAACTAAGATCACCATTAGGATGAATATAAAAGGGCAATATTAATGTCATGGAAGCTGACTACCTTCAAGGTGCTGAGTTTTACATCAAATTTTCTGCCATAGCTGATCATTATTTATAGAAGTAATAGAGTTTTTGCTGTTCCTTTTGTGTTCTTCTTCAAATTAAGAGTAGTACATTTAATCGGAGTGTAAATCTACCAGACTAAAGATCTACTGGATGGCACGACTCTGGCCTTGAGGGAGCAGATCATAGTACTTGAGTCTTCAGTTAGAGCACAGGGTTGAATCATTTTCTGATATGAACCTAAGCTTAAGCTTTTATTAGAAACAAATTTTGCCCCTGCTTGTCACTCTTCTAAAACGGGTTGACAAGCAAACTTGGTGTATTATTACTTGATTTGTTTCTCTTAGCTACTGATCTTCATCATTTATGCTTGATTTGTTTACTGCTGCTAGACTGTTTGTGGATTAAAGACTAAGCAAGAAAGAAAGTAAATGGGAAAAAAGAGAAATAGCTATTATGGACGAGTTGGCTGGGGAAGAATGTCTTTGCATACTCCATTTCCTTCTGATCAAATTCGGGTCGCCATACCATATTATGTCTGATGCCTGATTAAGGGATCAAGACTGAAATTGATATCTAATACCGTGCTTCTGATGGCCTAATCGCGTGAAATTATATTATAGCGAACCTTTTATTTAGCTGAACTTGTTTGGACTAATTTTCTTTGCAGACACTTCTGATCAGCAGAATGAAGAAACTCTCTTCGGAGGGATTGGTTCGCACTGACAAGAGGGTTGCTCTCATGAATGAGATTTTGTCTGCGATGGATATTGTGAAGTAATTTTCAGTCAGCAGAACATTTAATTTAAAATTACTCAACACTTGAAGTTATTATTATGTTTTGATGGATTGGTTAATAAAATTGATGCTACGCTTGGTTAGATTCTGATATTTCAGTTTCAAATCATGTAGATGCTATGCTTGGGAAGAAAGTTTCCAATCAAAAGTTCAGTGGATGAGGGCTGATGAGCTGTCATGGCTCCGCAAATCCCAAGCACTTGGAGCTGTATGCCAAACTCTCTATCCAAAATAGACTAAAATCTTGATTTTTGCTAGTGTTTATGCCCAAAGTTATTCGAGAACGTGTTTTCTGTTAGTAGTGGTATGGCAAGTCCTAGGGGTCCTTCAAAGCAATGCCTACATATTTACGCCATATTACCGAACTACAGATTTTGTAGAGTAGACCAGCTGAAATTATTCAAAGTAGGAGACAGGAGTCGTTCCATATGATGGGATAAAAAAATTATTTGATGACCACTTGATAAATTAGGGGATGTTGGACGGAAGTTAAAACTTGGAAACTGCTATTCTTCATTAAGTAAATGTGTAGTGCCTTTCAAACATGTTAAGGTTTGTAGACACGTGTTCCACATATATTTCCAATATACAATTTTCTTAAATATCGAAAATAGATACTCTGGGTGCTTTTATCTTTTAAGAAAGAGCTTTCCTTTCCTGATTCCTTCTTCTGGCTTCAATGCAGCTAAACAACTTCATATTAAACAGTATTCCAGTGGTTGTTGCGGTTGTCTCTTTTGGAATGTTCACTTTTCTTGGTGGGAATCTAACACCAGCAAGAGCTTTCACGTCTCTTTCGCTATTTACCCTTTTACGACAGCCTCTTACCATGTTGCCTAGCATAATAACTCAGGTGATGCCCCATTTCATATTGAAGGAGTTATTTGTTTGCACTATGTCCATGAATCCTAGCAGGAACACATTTCACCCCCTCCTATTTTTTGTGGTTCACTTCTGTAACTCTTGCTACCTCTTTTTTGAACTATTGTTTCCTTTTTAATGAGTTTTGTTATAGCTACTCCCTCTTTTCCATGGTGTTCCTCTCATTTGTGTTGGGCACAAGTCTTGAGAAATACTACATTATTTAAATGCAAAAAACTTGCAATGGATTTTCATTAAACTAAGAGCTTTATTGGTTTAAGGCAGTCATATTGCCAAAGAAAACCATCTGAGAACTGACAACCACCGCGATAAATTCAAAAACTAACAATATTGGTAAAATATCAGATAATAATCAGACCTGAAACACATCAATTGACCGAAATGAACTGATTTGAGAATGACCCTATCCAAATCTTACTCGACCCAAAAGGGTATTTTGACCCGATATGACCGTACCCGCCTTGTTCCAACCTAAACTCGACTCGACTGACTCAATTGCTACCTCTAGGTGGTGACGTGATGTTGATGAAACTGGTGGTCGATGGGGGTGAAGCAAAAACTCAAAGAAGGAATGTTGACGGATGCTCGGGAATGGAAGGAGGGAGGGTGGGATCTTTAGTTGGGTTTGAGTTATTTAACTGTGAATGGGTAAGGTTAAAGGTTAATCGTGTCATCATGATAAATTAATGATGAGTTTTATAATGACATTTCTCATCATTATGTTTTTTTTTTCATGAGGATAATTTTTGTCATTTTCGAAGAAGACTTACTTAAATAGGAACGAAACAGAATTCGAGGAACAATAAGAAATGTCTTAAAAAGTAATTTGGGAGGAACATCGTGAAATAGAGGGAGGAGTATTTATGTATTGTGTTATTTATAAAGAGTTGCTTTTTGTTAACAGGTGGTAAACGCTAATGTATCATTACAGCGGATGGAAGAACTATTGTTGGCCGAAGAGAGACCCATAACGGCCAACTTATCTCCTGAACCTGGGCTTCCAGCCATCTCAATTGAAAATGGTTATTTCTCATGGGATTCTAAGGTTAATTTTCAGTCTTACTTCCTTGTTTGGATAGCAAAATAGGAGGGAAAGAGAGGGGTCGGGGATAGAGGGAACGGAAAGGGAAGGAAGAGAAGGGGAGGAGGAATGTAGTATAGGTGTTTGGATACAATTTCTCTCCAAATCTTACCTATGGTGAAGGAATTTTCATTTGCCTTGAAAATGGTTCTGAGAAACCTTGTCCAAAATTTCTCATTGGCTCTGAAGTGCTTGAAAATTCATTAATTTCGTTCAAGTCATATGCACCCGATAACTTGAAATCTCATTTACTATTATTCTTCATGAAACTTGTTGTGTTTGTAAATGTATTTGATGCCGGGGCTTATCTTATAAGTAAATAGGTTTTGCCCTCTAGGAAAGCTAAAATACAAATGAGGCAAAAAGGAACACTCATTTCACATGAACACTGATGTTTCTTTCCATGTGGAATTTGTTTTACACAATTCCTACCTTGTGCAGAAACCTACCCTATCAAATATCAACCTGAGCATAGAAGCTGGCAGTTTGGTAGCTGTTGTCGGAAGTACCGGTGAAGGGAAAACATCACTGATATCAGCAATGCTTGGAGAGCTGCCCCCTCTGGCCAACAGTAGTGTTTATATCAGAGGAACTGTCGCCTATGTTCCTCAAATCTCGTGGATTTTTAATGCCACTGTGAGTTCAGGGCCCCTTTTCTGCATTTATAGATTCATGTTATTTCCAGAGTTTCTATTTAAATTTTAAATTTAATGCTCTTTCTGAGTATATCCCACAAATCAATGATCCAACTCCGGAAAGTAATTTTAACTGATAGAAGATGGAAAAAAAGACTAAAAATCTGGGAGGGTGACAATGTTACCCCAACCCTTCATATTACCTTGAGTATCTGCATCCTACACTTTAAACACCGACTTGGGTATGAAACTTCACACTTGGACGCTTCAAGCTAAGCTAACAGATCTTAATTTTCAACTAAAAGCCCGGTCCAATGACACGCACCTGTGTTGGATACTTGGCGAGTCAGAGTAACATGGAAATCAGTGGATTATGTTCCACTCTTTGATTTGGCTTATAATTGGCATATGATTGTCTGTTCTGACATTTGTGTTTAGGTTCGCAATAACATATTATTTGGGCTAGAGTTTGATTCTAGAAGATATTCGGAGGCCATTGAAGTAACTGCATTGCAGCTGGACCTTCTGTCACTTCCAGTAAGATTGATGGAGACCATTTTCTGCTTTATTATCTGCATTATATGTTCATGTTGTGTGATTGTACTTCTACACCCTCTTGATGTCAGGGGAAGGATCTAACTGAGATAGGTGAAAGAGGAGTCAACATCAGTGGTGGGCAGAAGCAAAGAGTTTCGATGGCCAGAGCTGTGTACTCAAACTCAGATGTTTACTTATTTGACGATCCTTTAAGTGCTCTTGATTCCCATATTGCTCAGCAGGTTAATGATTGAGCATCCTCCTTTTCTTTTCTTTTTTTTTCTTTTTTTCTGAAAAATAGCATACCAAGTATGAAAATAAAATACTGGTAGCTTTTGAGCCTCGTTGAGGTGGTCTGACTACTCAAATGACTCTTTCTAGATTCATAATGTTGGTGAATTTCACATGTCTTGGAAGTACATTTCTTGTTACATTGTTGGACCTGTTCTTCATGAGCTATGTATTTATTGATGTTCCCTCATTTTTTTCATCTTCTCAGCTCTCTCCTATTTCAAGTACTTTCTACTTTGTATAAAAGAAACGCCAATGTGCGCTTTTTATGCTGGCCTTCTCTTTGCCGTCGACCTCTTATCTTCAGATGTTATTTCTTGGCTGGTTATCTTCATCCAAAGTATGCTCATGTCTTGGACTTCCAAACGAAACAGGTTTTCCATCGATGTATCTTGGAACAATTGCAAGGGAAAACGAGGATCCTTGTTACTAATCAGCTCCATTTTCTTCCGCAAGTAGATAAGATTATTTTGGTCAGCGATGGGATGGTGAAAGAAGAAGGAACTTTCGAACAGCTCTCGAAAACTGGCCCTCTATTTAAGAAGCTGATGGAAAATGCAGGGAAGATGGAAGAACATGACATTGAAAAAGTGAAGGATAAAAGTCAGGTCCATGAAACCTTAGTGCCTTCCGCTGCAAATTATAATGAGGATAGAGAGAACAGTAGATTTTTGAATAAATGGAAAGGCAAAAGATCTATTCTTGTTAAGCAGGAAGAAAGAGAAACTGGTTTTGTCAGCTTGGGTGTTCTGATGAGGTAATTTATCTTTCTAATGGTACAGTGTTTTTTTAAAGCCTTCAGCCCTTAAACGATTCATACTTGATGTACATATCTTTCTCTTCTTTTTCCATCGGTTGGAAGGCCTAGCATACCTCATAGAATCTTAGCATATTGTGAAGTGTACAATATATCACTTTCTATGTAGAACTAGCAACTTCAATGTAGCTTGAGCTCGAAGGTAGTGACTTTGTGGGAGTTTTGGAGAAATAATTTTTATTGAGTGGTTATGTGGAACTTGTTTGTCAAGAAACTCAACACTTTGCACAATCCCCCCCAAAACTTGTGAATTCTTAAGTTACTGCTGTTACCACTAATTCTTGAATATTGAGGAGGATTATGATTTTCGAATTGCAATTAGGTTTCTAGAAGAAAAGGGGGTTTTACTTGATCAAACCAAAGAGCTCTTTTTGTGCCGTATAGTAGTGACTTATTTTGTCTTTGTGAGAAGTGTAGAGGGGTTACCATTTCCAGCCCTGTAATCTTTCATCTAGTTGATTTAGATACTGCTGCACCAAGATGCCGAAGAAACTCAGTACATAAATACAACTCTAAACTGGATCCCATATATTTGTTTTCTTAACTATTGTAACGTCATCTTTATACTGTGTAATCATCTATATTACCTTTCTGACGTCCATGGTAACTGTCTTCTTAATTATGAAACTCTGCATGCACTTAACTGAAACAACCAAGTAGAATTCTGCTGGAGGAAAAAAAAGTCAGGCTCTATTTTCGCCTCAGTATATTGAAATGTACTACGTATTGAGTATAGTTGTTGGTCAAGATGCACTGTTCACGGATGACAGTTTAGGATTAGCGATAAGAAATCCAAAAGTGATTCTTATCAGAGTTGAATTTCTGTGTGTTCGACATACATGTTGAAAGGATGCTTCTATATTGAATCATGTAAAAGTGTACAACACAGCATATACTTCGTTCACGTTGGTTTGATTTGACATGAACCACTGCTTACTATTGTTCAGGTACCAAGTCGCTTTGGGAGGCTTTTGGGTGGTAGCAGTACTCTTCATGTGCTATCTTTTAGCCGAAGTTCTGCGAGTTTCTAGCAGCACCTGGTTACGTGGATGGACAGACCAAAGTAGCTCAACGAGTTATAGACTTGGATACTATATTCTGATTTATGCTCTTCTTGCATTTGGTCAGGTTTGTTTTGCAAGCATATTGTTATAATTTTTATCCCACAGTTATCAGCTACTGGTAATTTTATTTTTTTAAATATGATCTGAAATTTGTGAGGATTTAAGTCTTTGTTCAGATATGAAGCTATGCATCATATTGATTGTCGTGTCAAGATCCACTCTATTAACATCAACATTTCCTACTTATTACACATCATCTTTTTTTTGGTGCTTTTATTACACATCATCTTGAAAAGGAGAAAAAATCCCTCCTCATCCTTTTTCGGGGTCTCGACTATCGCTTCATTGCCAGAAAAGTTACGTTAAAACACTGCTACGCACTAGCACCCACTCTGACCTAGTCACCGCCCTTCCTTTATCACTTCCATCCCCTGCAACTCGAAACGGAGTTCCCCAAGAAAAGGATTTGGGGTACTATTTCCCACGCCGTAAAATTGTTCCTTTAATCCTTTCTGAAACCTCTGTTGGCGGCACTGCTGTACCCGACTTAAATGACAACCTCTAAGGTTGGGGAGCCCTTTCCGAGAGTTGGGTTAACTGGGTGATGTTGCAACGCTGGCATGGGTGTGGGCCGGTGCTAGGTTGCTGAGTGGACTGTCAGTATAGTGTTTGAAAGTTGCAGGCTGAAAGCATGGGGATGGGATCGTTGATGATGGATGAACAGACGAGCCTATGGTGGGTAATGGGTTGTGCAAGAAATAAGCAAGGACAGTGGGTGGTTTTTAGCTTTTTATCTTTCTTCCAAATTCCGATAATAGTGTATTTAATAATGTGGAGTAATCTTAATTTCCAATAAAAATCAATGGTACATATTATGAGCAACTTCAAATTATGCAGTTAAATTGGTAATAGCAGTGGATCTAAATCCCCTATTATCCATGTTGAATTAGCGAACCGTTCAAAATTTTGTTTAACATAACATCAACTCTATTTATCATATTTTTTAGTGGCAAATAGATTTAAACATCTTTCACGGTGTGGATTGATGGCACCATGACACCAATGTACCTGTCTTTGCTGTCTGAAAAATGTTTTCTCCCCTAACCTTAACTTGTGTAAGAAAATAATACCCGCTCTCGCCAAATTAACTGCTTTCTCTGAGTAAACCCTCTTATTATGAAACGGCGTAAATCTCTGGAATGAGTGGAGTTTTAGGTGCTTTTTATAAGTTATAATTGTTCTGATTAGTTTTCTCTGTATTATGGATCAGCCTGGATGTAAAGAACTGCACTTATTACCACATTCCTAAATAAGGGATGTAAAGAACTAAAGAACATAGCTGATTAATACTCTTTTTATTTTCCTTGATATGTCCAGGTTATGCTAACTTTGGTGAATTCGTACTGGTTGATCCATTCAAGTCTTTGTGCAGCCAAAAAGCTGCATGATGCGATGCTAAACTCTATTCTTAGAGCTCCGATGATATTTTTTCAAACCAACCCACTAGGCAGGACGATGAATAGGTTCTCCAGAGATTTGGGCGATATTGATAGGGATGTTGGGAATTATGTAAATATTTTTTTGGGTCAACTTTGGCAGCTGCTTTCAGCATTTGTTTTGATAGGCATAGTGAGCACCATTTCTCTGTGGGCTATAACACCATTGATGATCTTTTTTCATGCAGCATATCTATACTATCAGGTATGTTCGGACATCTGTCTGACGTAATCTTGTTTTACATATTGTATGCCATTATCTATTTGAGAATTTCCGTAGTTATGTAACGACTTACGTATGCCCTTCCAGGCTACTGATTTTGTCATTCACAAGCTTTTCTGATTGTTCTACCAATATAAGGGTTCAAATTATCAAATATCAAATGTCCTTTTGCTCGAGTAGTGTTTTCTTTTTGTTTGATCTTCATAATAAGGCAGTCAAGATGGATTTTACTGGAGTTATTTCTTATTACTCCCACGAACACCTTACCCTAATTGAACCAAGAAATATGGATTTAGGTTTTGTATTTGCATCTGTCTGTGGCATGAAGTTGATGTGGTAATATTCTTTTGCAGAGCACTTCCCGTGAAGTGAAACGCTTGGATTCAATATCTAGATCTCCTGTATACGCTCAATTTTCAGAAATTTTGAATGGTCTTTCTAGTATACAAGCGTATAAAGCACACGACCGAATGGCCTATGCAAATGGAAAATTTATGGATGATAACATTAGGTTTACACTTGCAAATATAAGTTCAAACCGTTGGCTCAGTATCAGGCTGCAGACTTTAGGAGGCCTTATGATCTGGTTAATGGCTGCCTTTGCTGTCTTGGAAAATGGTAAAGGAGATAATAACTTAGCATTCACATCTACAATGGGCCTACTCATGAGCTATGTCTTAAATATCACTAATCTTATGAGCAATGTTTTAAGACAAGCAAGTAGAGCTGAGAATTGTTTGAATGCCATTGAACTTGTCGGTACGTATGTCGATCTGCCGTCCGAGGCCCCATGTGTTGTGGAGAACTACCGTCCGCCACAAGGATGGCCTTCAGAAGGTTCCATAATGTTTGACAATTTGGTTCTTCGGTATAGGGCTGAGCTTCCGCCAGTCCTCCATGGAATATCCTTCAAAGTCCATCCTAATGAGAAAATAGGAATAGTTGGGAGGACTGGTGCTGGAAAATCGAGCATGATTAATGCTTTGTTTCGCATAGTGGAGTTAGAGAAAGGAAGAATTCTGATTGATGGTTGTGACATTTCGAAACTTAGGCTCACAGATTTACGAAGATCTATTAGCATCATCCCACAACAACCTGTTCTCTTCTCAGGTATGACACGTTCTAAATTGTAAACTTTGAATGTGGATTTGCGCTTGGATGTTATAATTTTAGCGTTGGCTTAGAAATTAGCATAGCAGAAAATTTCCATAATGAAATGTAGGAACTATAGAAAGAAGAATTAACTACCAAGTTATATCAAACTTCTCTTCACCAGGTTTTTTGTCTGATTGACTGCATGTAAGTGTGAAAACTTTTGATCATAGTGTTGTTGTGTTGGTCGTGGTTTCTCAAACAGCGTAGAAATTTCGTTGAACCCAGTATCATATCTCTTAAGGAAAATTCAGTACCTAATATGTTTTAGATACATTCGTATCATACTTCAATCCCAAAGTACAGTTCCTCTCATTTAAAAACCCTCATTCCCAAATACATTAGATCCCTAAATCTAGGATTAGTTCGTCAACTCCCATTGCACTTCCATCTTTCTTTTTGCCACGTTTGTCTCCTTGTTCCATCTTTCTTTCTGACATCCTGTTATATATTAGCTGTAGTGACTTCAATTAGCTTTTGTTGTTGCAACTCTGTTTACTATTTAATTTTTGTTCAATTTTTTTTAGGGACGGTGAGATTCAACCTTGATCCTTTCAGTGAACACAACGATGCAGACCTATGGGAGTCTCTAGAGAGGGCACATTTGAAGGACACCATCGGCAGAAGTTATCTCGGATTAGAAACTGAGGTATGATCATAATTCATAACACACGTCAAATTCATGAAAATGCTTATCCAATTCTCTAAGTCTATATTAAATCTTCAATCTAATGACTTGGGCCTATTTATAATTAACTATCTCTGGTTTCTAGTCTTTATATACCGTCTTTATATACCGTCTATATTATATTCATGTACTACTGAATAAGAGCTATACAAGTGATAAGAACGACACAAGTCCTAACTTGGCTACCAATGGTTAGGTTACGGAAGGAGGGGAGAACTTTAGTGTTGGACAAAGAGAACTGTTAAGTCTTTCCCGAGCCTTGCTCCGTAAGTCCAAGATTCTTGTTCTTGATGAACCAACAGCTTCTGTGGATGTTGGAACTGATGCTTTAATTCAGAAGACAATAAGAGAAGAATTCAGATGCTGCTCAATGCTCACTATTGCTCATCGACTGAACACCATCATTGACTCGGACAGGATCCTGGTGCTCGACGCTGGTCAGGTAATTTCCAGATTGGTAGTCTTCTGTGTTTCAAAAAGTATTGTGAAAACAAAACCAGCAGTTTAAGTGTTGCTCGATTATTCCTCCTCCCCCGCTTGACTGTTAAGGTCAAACGGTGTCAAACGGTGTCAACTTTTACTCATTACTCCCTCCGTTCCCACTTGACTTGGCAGTTGGTATCAACTTTGCATCTTTGACCAACATGCCTCACAAAAGTCAAATGGGGACTGAATTTTTTTGATGAAGGCTGTATTTTTATCGAGCAGAATGATCGATTCATGGTGCTCTAGTTTTTCCCGTCCTTTACAATCACCCGTTTTTTGACAGGTCGCTGAATTTGATACTCCAGAGAATCTATTGCTAGATGAGAACAGCACTTTCTATGACATGGTTCAGAGAACTGGCAGTGCCAACGCTCAGCATTTGCGCAATCTAGTATTTGGAGGTGGAGGGGAAGAGAACTCATCCATTTGAAGTAGCTGCGTAATGCGAGAAGGATGCAGCTATAACTCTGCAAGGAGTTTTGGAGTAAGGCCATCGTTGTAAGATGCATTGATATAAGCTCTTTAGTACTTCCTCCGGCCCAATCATTTTCTGCCTTTGATATTAATATTCTTCTCAATTCTCACAAAAAGTAGGAAATATAAACAAATGATTGAGGGTTTATAAACCAGAATCTCATTTAAACCTCCCTATTTGAGCAGCCGCAGGTGTCCAAAATAGTCTTTTCTTAATTGTTATAGCCCTACGGATAATTCTATGTTCTACCTTATATTGAAATGAAATTAGTCCAAGTGAGACTAGAGAATATGGCGTCTTTTTTTCCAGCCAACGGAGGATCTTGCTAATTTCATGACTCGATGGAAAATTGTGATTGTGATATAGCAACTTATAAGGTTCAGTATAAATTAGGCATTTTTTTTTTAAATCATAAACCACAAATAACAATAAATTAACAGAACAGCCGACATTGTTCCTTTGACGACCACAAATGATTGTGACGTATGTAAACTCACACAAACTATAGAATAAAACGGTCTCACACCATGAGACGGTCAATTTTTATAAAAAGTTTGTTCATTCAGTGTTATTAAACGACCGTTGTTGCACCTATTATTTGGCGTAGTGGGTGTGGTATGAAGGGAGTATAAGTTAATTTGCCAAACAAATTTTTATATAATCAGTTACATTATAACGCTCTTAATTTTGAACAAGCTTATCAGCTATGTCTTTCATATTCAGTTAGTTTTTCAGTTTTCAGGTATCCTTTCAGTTAGTTTACCAAATAGAGCCTTAGTATCATACTCTAAATAAATTATAAAATCACCTCACAATTAACCTATTGTGTACCGTGTTTTAGGACACTTACTCAAAAGAAAAAAGAAAAACATAAAGCAAAATTGTTAATTATTTATTATATTATATAAATAAATATAATATAATTTACTCCACAACCTTATTATTTTAATGGTTAGAAAATCCCTTTTTTTATAACTTATAGACTTTGTTTTGTAGTGCATTTTAGATATCTTATTTGATCAAAATAGTTTATTTGACCAAAATTTCGGGTAGATTATATTGTTGTAAGTAGCTTATTTGCCGAAATAAGCTATTTGAAATGAAATGCTACTGTACTACCCAATAAACCTATTTTGTACCGTCTTTTAGGGCACTTACTCATAAAGAAAAACCATAAAACGAAATTGTTAATTAATTTATTGTAAATAAATATAATTTACTCCATTGCTATTCGGTAAGAAGTAGGGTATACAAATAAACCATGGAGGATGCCTTATTAAGTGCATTAATAATCAGGGTTTTCTATTTGTTAAAAGCCCTGCAATTGGTTCTAATTTCTCCGGCAGTTCCTTGAAGAACGTCAACATTTCCCAATTTAACCATGGCCTTGACGAAACTCTGTTGGAAATGAGCATTACTGGCTGCCATATTTGTAACCATAGTAGTCGTACGCGGGTCATTTGATATCTCTTGATCAATCTGCAAAAGCCCTTTACCAATTCTAAGTTGGTTGTAGTATTCACTATCTAAAGCAAATGATGTGTTCTGGTCTAGGAAAACAGAAGGATCCAACTTGGAAGTCATCGATCCACAAATTCCCCTAAGCTTCTTAATCAAAGCACCATTCATAGTCCTATCCGCATGCCCGGACCCTTGGAAGTCAAAAAGTCGGTCCCGGAAAAAGTGGCAATGGGAAGAACCAACGCTGTGGGCACCTAGTAGTATTACCATATCATTCAAAGTTAATCCTTTTATAGTAAAAGCTTGTAGTGCTTGATCAATAGTGATGTTTTGCATTGGCAAATTGGCCTCACTCGCTTTGGAGACGAGTCCATCACGTCGGCCTGTTGGAACGTTATACCTTTCACCACCAGATAACACGACTGCGTCTCTAGTCGCGAGGGCTATTATGTCCGCACAAGAGACTGTTTGAGGACACGTTTCTTCAAGCTTGGATTTGACTTGGTCTATTAATTCAAACTCTCTAATGGTTAAGTTTGGTTCTGCTGTTTTCTCTGTTTCCTTATTTGTGCTACTGGGATCTATCAATATTGATGCATCACAACCCTGCATCATAATTACAAATGTTAGCCTAGGTAGAAAACAAAATCAGGGCAAATTTATTTTAAGACCGACTAAATGTCACCATTTACGATAAATGTAAATATTCACTCATTAAATGTTATCAACATTTTTTTTTTTTGTTAAAAAGTGACAACTTTCGTTATAACATTTTATTATTAAATGGTTACTTTCTAGTCTTAAGATAATACCGTCTTAAGGAGATTTATTCGAAATTATGAGAGAACGCAGGAATGGCAAGGTTATACAACTATAATCTCCACGAAACATTAGTTTGTGGTGGCAGACTTGAAAATGATTTGTTAAATGTCATAATCCAACGTCTAATTANNAAAAAAAAAAAAAAAACGACCAAAATTTCGATCACTTTCATTCCTCAAAGCGATAATAGAAAATCATTATTTTGGTTAACGAAGATTAAGCACAAATTAGGGGGACGATGAGGATTTAAACGGCTTACCCTAACATAACAATCATGGAAATACATGCGGATTAATGCGGGAGCTACAGTGTTATTAATGGCATATCGCTGGTGAACGAGGTGTTGGACTATGGCTTCAGCATGTGGACATGTTTGATCGTAAAAGCCAACATGAAGGGCTACGCTAAGAGACGGAGTTAACAAAATGAGGAAGATGAACCAAACAACCGTCAACTCCATTTTCTGTTGGGCAAAATTGAACAATATATCCTCATGTTAGTAATAGTACTAAAGCTTAATAATTAATTAGCAAATAAATAAATTAAAATAACAAGATTCATTTGGCAGCACACAAACCATGACACTGGACTCGAATGTAATTGCTCGCTCTGATATGATCTCGGTTGAAATAGAGACTATATATATATCAAGTATCCTTTCCAGTAATGATGTCGATTAACAAAAACTCAATTTATAATGAGCTATGGAACAAAAAATGATGATACACATTCAATATTTAAATGAGTTGCACAGATGCTCAAAACTGAAATCGGAGATAACAAGAATGGTGCACTCAACCAGGATGATTATACTAGGAAACGAGCGTATCCGAAAAGGAACAAAAATAAGTGCTGTTGACTTAATTTAGCACCAATAAACATATTTCAATCGCTGAAATTATGTTGACAGTTTTTCTCTCTCAGCGAAAATACTCACAGCCTTATCATCCTCGTAGTTTGCAAGCGAAAACGACTCAGATGGTAGAACAAGTAGGATATCATCAGTTTTACAGAAAGACGATAGATACCTGAAGTAGAATGCTATAATGTCTTCAGTCAGGAAGCATGGTCCTTTTAGGATGTCGAGATCCGATTCTTGAAGAACGGTATCCTTGTACTTGAACAACACAAGCGTGTCGGTAACAGGAACCAAAAAAAAACCAAAGAAATTAATAGTGATGGGTCGACTTTCAAATTTATTACCCAAAGTGGGTCCACATCATCACCGAAGGTAGGCTTGGATCCAAGTCGGTCAGCGACTATACCCAAAGTTTCACTTAATAGACAACCAAACCTACTGTTATTGTGCGACCGTCTTATAGAAGAATTAGTGACATTGTTCTGCAACAATATATGCTTGTACGTGAAACAGAAGCTGATACAATATTAACTGATATCCAATTTCAGAAAGTGAGCTAACTAATTAAAACAAATGATTTATTACAGACTAAATTACAAATATTACGAATTATTTCAATACCAAAAGAGTTACTTAAACTAATGAACCAGTCATTAATCGGGAAATTAGATAGGTCGTCTAAGGTGTTCTCTCAAGTTGTAAGTTAATCCATCAAGGCCAATCGACGAGAAGAACTTAATGGCAAAGCGGGTGTTCCTGGGGTGATCTTTAGGGAAAAGAGACTGGAACGAATGGGTCATGGGTGGATCACTGAGGCGTTGACAGAGCAACGGGATACCCATGTGTTCTGCCAACTCCTGGAAAAGGAACTTGATGAAGATGCGGGATGAGGAAGTCGTATCTTCCTCTGTCAGCCTGATGTAACTTAAGATATGCCACGGAAGAGCATCAGTCGCCAGCAAATGAGCAAACAAGCTGGCCACATTACGTATCTTGTTTGTCTCTAGACGATGAATCATTGAATATTGTTGCACAAAACATTTCTCAAAATTCTCTTGGTAGACTTTATTGATCATACAGAATCTCTGAGCCAACAGTCCGTAAAGTCGAACATAAGTCTTTTCTTGGCTGCAGCATTCCAATATCATCATACACAGCTCGATTTCTTCCCCCGCTTCCAGCTTTATTTTCAACAGCTTATGCCCGACCTCTTCAAATTGAGCACCAGACATAATTGTCAGATATATAGTTCTGCGGAGTTCTACCAGGTTTGTATTTGTAGCATGTTCAATATCATCAACTGAATCAGAATCACACGAACCACTGTCAGTATCTTCCACATCCTGAACCAAGTCGTCTCCTAGGATCGACATCTTAATCTCTTCATATTTCCTTTCACCTTCAATGAAATCTGAACCATGCCTGAAAACATCGAGATAGGTCTCTGGATCAATCTCGTCATTCAGGGATATCTCATGAGTAAACTGATCTTCTGAGTCGACGAGATCTAATTCAGGCTGAACTGCAGGAAAATCGCTAAAACTCGCTCTTCTTCAGCGAATAAACCCTCAATCATAAATTGAACCCTCTTGTCAATTTCTCCTTCATGCAAGATCCCTCGAAAGCGATCAAAGACAGCGTGTGTACTCTTAGGACAAACGTCTTCAAGAATGGAACCACATTCTTTGATAAACTCTACTGCAACGTGAACGCTATCATCAGAAGGGTTCTCTAGCAGAAGCGTAAGCAGTTCTAAAGCAACAACTCGGGAATAATGTTTTTGATGTTGTTGGTATTAACCTTGTTGAGCAAGGCATTGATGCTGTGACGAAGGGCATCCCATGTTAATCTCTGGTATTCTTCACTTTCACTGTCTCCGATTACTTGGACTGCACGCTTTGACGGCGGAATATACGGCCTCATTGTTTTCCTGGTTATAATTCAGTGATAAAGTTAAGCCCTTTTAGTCCAATATATATATAGACATAAACGATTTCCTAAATTCGACTCAAATTAGAATTAAAATTAGAATTAGGAAAGCGCCGTGATGAGGTGATAACATAAATGAGTCAAATTTCCATAAACCATACGGAGTAAATAGTGTTCTTCAGTTTGTCTTGCTTAAAACCGTCTCAAACAAGATTCTTCAGTGTGAGAGCAGTTTTAAGTTAAGACGATCTTAAACAAGAATTACTTTAAAAAAAAATAACACGAGATAGTAAAAAAAAGGAGAAAAAGAAGAAGCTATACAATTGAATTTGGGATCGAGGAGATTAAGAAGTACGTACCTGGGTGCGATCGGTAAGATGATTTTCGCGGGTGATTGGAATTCTAGGGTTAGGAGGGGTAATTGACTAATTGTTGTGCACAAATTTGGGGGTCTATTGCATTGCATAAATACTAGTTTTATACCCGTGCAAATTGCACGGGTTTGTTGTTTAGATTGTTGTAGTAAGATGTGTTAATAGTGGTAGCTCTTTAACTAAAGTA
>LHUT01000864.1:4704-15943 GCA_001412135.1 Silene latifolia subsp. alba
TTTTTTTTTTTTTTCCCCCCCCCCCCCCCCCCCCCCCTCTCTAACAATTTAGAGAGAGAAAACCCTCTCAAAAGCCAAAAAAAATCTCACACTTAAAAATGGGCGTAGAAGCCTCCTTCCCAAGCTCTTCTTCTTCCCTTTTTTTTAATCTCCATAGTCATCTTCTTCATCCTTCAAGATTAGGGATTAGATGGATTTTAGTCTATTATCAAGTCTTGTTTGGAAAAAATTCCAACCTTTTTTCTTGATTTTCTCCTTTTTAAAGATTAGACTTTAATTTGCTCTCCAATTTAACCTAGGAGAGCATTTTTCAGTCACATATCTTAGTTAAAGAAGACTTAAATCAAGGATTTTATAGCAATATTTATCGATTTACCTTTGTAAGTTGAAGTCTTGTTGATTTTTTCAAAATATAAAGGAAGGTTTAAATCAAGGAAATAACAGCAATATTTCAACAATGAAATTTCTAAATCGGCCAAAGCTTTGTTGATTTTTTTCAGATTAGTATTGTATCTTATGATGAGTGAGTGTGTATGGTAGTTTTGAATCCTTTAAATTTCTTAACAGGTCTGATTTTTCCTGTGTGGAATGCAATTATAGAAATCTCTCGTTTGACGGAGGGATTAAGACCGTCTTTCTCTACTCGGGTTTTGCTCACGACTTTGACGGCTACGCTGTGACTCGTGCGTGTGTCACGCGCGTGGTGCACTTTGACGCCTAGGAGCCTTCCGAGTTCGTATTTACCGAGTAGGGTTCGTTTTCTAGGGGCCTCGGATATTGTTAGTGATTCAGGTTGGATTTCTAACATTGTTAGTGCTGGAATTTGGTAATAGAAGTAATGGTGTTTGAGATAAAATTTGTTTTGGGTGTGAATGAAGGCAGTTGGGGTTTTTTGTTCCTCTGTTGTTTGTGTTGAATTTGTAAGGTTATTTTTAATTATATTTGTTATTCTAATGAGTTTATTTTTATTTCTTTTATTCTTTTATGGGGTATTAAAGTGACTTATCCTTTCGAGGAGAGTTTTTCTTTGTATCCTTCATCTTTATGATTACTTTGTGGTAAATGGAAGTCTTCGGATTTCGTTTAAGGTTTTCATCCGCATCACAAGGATGTTATAGGTTGATTTTTAATCATCCTAATTTTCTTACCTTATAAAAAAAATATAATATCTTCATGGAATATATAATTAAGATGAGAGAGACATACATTTGAAGACAAGAAG
Source organism: Silene latifolia subsp. alba (assembly GCA_001412135.1). Lineage (NCBI taxonomy): Eukaryota > Viridiplantae > Streptophyta > Magnoliopsida > Caryophyllales > Caryophyllaceae > Silene > Silene latifolia. The sequence continues at coordinate 5,927 of LHUT01000864.1, forward strand.
GACGGACTTATAATCAAATGAGAAATCCCCAACTTAAATGTGTGTATAGAAACCACGAAGAGGACAATACAACCAAAACTCCCATGCATTTGCCAGCTTAACTTCTCCATCGTCTTTGATTTGTCTAGTTCATAAAGGTTCATAAAGTCAATGCGTGACATTGACCTTTGACGATTCGTTCATTGAATCCTCCGGACTTTTTACATGTTGACATAACCCCCCTAATGTCCTGGTATCTTGCGCCTGGACCATAGAGTTTCGCAAATTATACTATACAACCATCGTATGGTAACGTGTAAAAAAGTGATCATTTTATGATAAATATTGACCACAATCTATTAGAAAGTAACCATTATTTATTACTTCCTCCTATCCAGACCAAAGGTNNATGAATGCTATAAGAATATCAATTTCTTATAATTTTTAATAATGTGTATCTAAAGATATTTACATTGCAAAACGTGGCACGACAAGTATGAAAAAGTCAATATTACTTTTGGTCTGGAATGGATGGAGTACTATATTATAAATGACCACTTTTTAAAAATAGTCACTTTCTAATAAAAAAAAATGGTCACTTCTATTCCGTTGCGTCATAAAACCGTCATACACAATAAAGTTTAGATTAATTGGACCCTCGGGTTTCCAAGAAATATAACCATGTTAAAATGTAGTGAGAGGAGCATCGCCACCTTTATCGGACTACACCAGATGGTACCAAAACCGAAAAAGAAAAAATAGAGTGGCACACACACCACACACTCACATTTTATGTAGGACCATAAGACCAACTTTAGACGTTCTGGCATATTTCCAGTTTCGTAACCTCAAACTAAAAGGGTGCATTCATGTGTAAAGAGGTCACCTCCCCTTCAACTTCCCTTTTTGGTTCCACAAAGTAAGCTTTTGAGGTGGGCTGATGCGATAAAGCGAGAGCCAAGAAGTACAACTCAACAGAGCAAGAGCCAATAAGTTATGGAACAATGCAGGTGACGGAGAAGATTACACGCTGAATCAACGGTACGACATCAAAAACTTCCGTTTCTAGGGAAAATCAAACAAGGAAACAGACTGCCGATATAAATTTTACACACCAAACTTGTCATTCACCATAGGAAAATTACTGATATTGATGACTAATTTTACAGATTCATGGAAAAACTTTATTAGCAGCAACCTGGCTCACACGACACTGGGTGAACAGTACTTATCTCTCATAATGGAGCACCACCCTCTTTTCTCTCTTGGCTGTGCACCCGTCTGCTGGTACCGGCTTGGGTCATTTAGCAGCCGCTTTTCAACCGAGAGGAATTGCGATAGCTTTACAAATTCAAACAAACATTGGCTATCATTGTGCTCGGATATCCATTGCGGCGAATTTTTTTTTCAAATACGCAATGGAAAAAACAAAAAAAAATTGTAACCTGGCAATAACGTTGTGCTCGGATATCCGTTTCCGGCCAATTCATGTGGTTTACACAAATTGGTCATAGTCAGTTCATTTCTTTCACACGAATGGCCCACTTTCTTTTTTTTTTTACCATTGTTGTAGTCATGTCGAGTTAAGCAATTTGGGAACAAAAATCGCCAAAATCAGACACCTAATCACAAAGTTGTGGTCATCTGTTTGAAATCATCATTTTTCTTCAACTTCCCCTTTTGTCTCTACAAAGTAAGCTTTTGAGGTGGGCTGATGCGATCAAGTTGTGGGACTGTGCCACTGGTACAAAGTTATGGAACAAGGCAGGCAATTCTAGGGGCTTCGGTGAACAGCGAAAAGTACAACTCAACAGATCAATAGAGCGTGAGCCGGTGGAGATTAGAAACACATGCTGATAATTCAAAGGTCCAAGGAAGTAAGTGTACGTATATTACACGCTGAATGAACTGTACGACATCAAAAACTTCCGTTTCTAGGAAAATCAAACAAGGAAACAGACTGAAATAAATTTTACACACCAAACTTGTCATTCACCATAATATTACTGATATTAATGACTAATTTTACAGATTTATGGAGGCCTCAATTAACGGCAACGTGGCTCACACTTTCGGCACTGGATGAACATTGAACAGTACTCTTGTCTCACATAATGGAGCACCACCCTCTTTCCTCTGTTGGCTGTGCACCCGTTTGCTGGTACCGACTTGGGTCATTAGGGTTGTACGTGAACTCGGCCGTATCAAGACCATACTGATATCATACCGTGCCAAAGGAAAAAATTAATTAATAATGACAGGTACAAGTGAACCATCATTCCATCAAGTTGTAGCTTGGAGCATAATTAAAGTAATCAATTCTGGTTTTTTAGATTAATACCTAACTGATGAAACTGGTCACAAATTTAGGCAAACCGTGCCCCAAAAATTTCGTGTTCCATTTGTTTGTTTATGTTTTTGCTTTTGCAAAGTAATTTCAAGAGATATAGATGCAAAAGGTTTTGGGGGGCTTTTGAGGAAATAGATTTACTATTACCCCCATGTGAAATAATTGGGGTCAACCCCACGCAGATTGAATATAGATTGGTTTCTGAAAAAAGTATTTTAGGGATTTTTGCTATTCGCTGGAATTCACCAAAAACTGAAATGTAAACAATTAAATGAAATGGACTAAAAAGCGAAACATAAACAATCAAATCAAATGGTATGGAGAGGATATTGTATGCACCCATAAAGGTTGGGATATTCTGAAAGTTCGTAACATCTATCTAGGGCTCCTCTGTTCTTGATGTATCTTTTAGCTGTCTCCGAGCTACTTCAAAGTTCAAACCACTATTATGAAAGCTTTACCATCATGTACATTTTAATTGAAAAGAGATTGTCCGTACCTTTTCCCTCATACGTGCACTCCAAGCATCATTTCTAGTATTCCTCTGGTCAGAACCTGTAACAGGTACACTAGTTGCTGCAGGTGGTTTATTATTGATAAGAGGCTGCTTAAAAGACTGCCTTGGGTTGATGAACTCCTCGTCGCTATCATAGTCAGGTGGGCTGTTCATTGCTCTAACAACGACAGTTAACAAGAACAACAGTGCCTGATATCAGGATGATAAGAATGATTTAGGGCCAATGACTGGTAAAATATGAGTAAGAAAAGGCTAAATTGAAGTACCGTTTTATTTACAAGTTACTGCCTACAAAAAAAAAATTGCTGTATATAATCCTTTGTTTATCGAATTGCTACCATTAATGGACACTAGGACTCTGTGTGAATGAGCACTCCTGGTTGGATTTGAAATAATGGCATCAATGAGAATTCAAGCCAAGTATATTTTGTAAAGCCAAGTTGGAGAGTGCAAGGAAAAATACTACATTTTGCAACTAGGCTATTATAGTAATTGCTTTGAACAATTTAACATTGCTTCACGCCTTGTTATATTTCAGGTAGATTAAGATAGAATTAGAGGCATTTTGGTGAGAAAATGCAAACTTGGCCGTAACCTCAATAAAATTCAGATTGAAACCCACTAATGGTGGCAATTTGTTTAAAAAAAAGGATCATATTAGGAAGAAAAGTTGCAAAAAAAAATTTAAAAGAATAATGCTGGCTATGCTGCTAACAAACGTACATAAGAAGTGACTAATATATAGAACAGTTTGCAAGTACTGGTAGGTCAGAATACTCAGAATGATACAAATAACTTATGCGAATACGAGATTACAGTTTGATAGTGAATTCGATACCCAGAGTATTAAAGTGAACATAATGCGCGAATTTGTAATGTTAAATATGCAATATTATTGATTTTTACAGACTAAAATGGAAGTTACAGAGAACAGTTAAGAATGCGTACTCTGTTATAAAAAACACACAAATTCTTGTGTAAAGCGTAAAACCATATGTTACTTGATTCAAACAGCCTTTTAAAGACAGTTTCGAATAACTATTAAAGTTTCTGGTGTCGGTATATCCGTCTTTGGTATATGGTTTTATAGTAATTTACTCTCGAACCGTCTAAGATGACACTTTCCCATCAAAAGAAACTTAAGACTACCTATTTTATATACGCACGTATGTGCAACTGAGTAGCTGACAGACCAATGCCTCCACCCTCCATGACTCTTATCATTGACCACATTAATCTTCATCTTCTAAGAATGTCTTGCCTCACCGGAGTGATTGCCTCCTTCATGTTTCTTTTCCATTTCAATGGTTTTAATCTTCATGATCATAGACCACAATAATCTTTCATCTTCCAAAAGTTTTCCCTCATCAGAGTAATTCGGTCCTTCATGTTTCTTTTCAATGGTTTTAAGTCAAAATTATCTTTGTCCAATAGCGAATCAGCACATGCAATTTCTTATCTAAGTCCATATTTTGTGGATTGAAGATCTAAGTACATCGTTTTATCCCAATCAAATCAGTAGTTTTCTACTCCCTCCTATTCACAATAAACTTCCCCTTTCATTTTGACACGAAAATTAAGGAAACACACTACCCCACCATATAAATAAATTTGGACCACACAAATACAGTACCCCACCATACAATTAAATTTGGACCCCACAAATACTTACCAAAAAAGGAAATAGGGAAATTGTGAACAGACGGAAAAGGAAATAGGGAAGTTTATATTGAATAGGAGGGAGTACTTTTTTTTCTCCATCTACAGTACTACACGTCTACACTACTCTAGATCACTAATTTTGAAAAATTAAATATATTTGGATGAACGGATTCATGAATCATAGGAAACTAATTTCCAAATTATGGCTACCAATTCCTAAATGAATTGCCAACCTATGCGTGATTCGTAGGCTACCTGACCGAATCCAGTGACCATGCTCATATAGTCATACACTCATACTAGATAGTTATAGGCAAGAACAGGAAAGCAACTGAAGTAGGACTGACCTCCAAAACAACAATACCGAGAAGAACCCACTTCACGATCCCCCAGTGGTCGTCGAGGAAATCAAAGATCATCTCAAAGTTTCCCGTTTTGTCCTTGGGAAGATGCTGGAGTTGAAGTATGGCCATGTAAATAATAGCCATGGGTACGTCAAAAAGTATTAGAGTTAATAAGAATTTACCTTGTCCCAGTTTTCATTGAAAAACATGAAAGCAGCACATCCAATCTCCACTAAGATCAACAAAATTATGAATACAGCATACTGCTATTGGTTAAGGAAAACCAACTAACCATCAAGTAAATAGGATTCCCTTCCCCCAAGTACATCAATTAGCACATCCTTCTATTCTCAACTTTTGTCATACACAGGACATTCGGCATAAACAGGAAAGCAGAGCCTAGCAATGCATTCTACAGCCAACAGAAGTATGCACAACAATGGGAAAGTATATAGGAGAAAAAAAATGTTCTTTCATACATACCACAAAACATGGTTTAAAATCACGTTATTGGTCGCGGTATCGGTGTTGCGGAATCGTCCTTGACTCAGCTGTTGCACTCATAGTCGCGGTTATCAAGGTGATATTTATTTTACAATTTCAAAGATGTTGTATCAATTATTGGCTATTTCATTATAATTAAGATTAATTCTATTAACAATAATGAATTTGAGAGATGTCATACAATTGTAGGGAACTTTTCATTACAAAATTTGGCCGGTACAAGTTCTAACTCGTTCATCTTGCGCTGTATCGAACCAAGTTGGCCACTACACTTTATAAAGCAGTCGTCTCACTCGATATTTTCCTATTATCAATTTACCCAATACTCTCGGGATATCTCGTATCGGCCGCTTCCGATACCCATACATCTTAGGCGATACGATACGTCTCGGCCGAGATTTAAACCATGCCACAAAAACACAAAAAAGTATACTCTAAGCCATCATCTTGTTTCCACCCTCATGTAAATTTAGCTGGCATGTGATATTCTCTCACGATAAGTACACATCTAATGTGTATGCTACTAATGTTTCTATTATTATCTAGGATGCTCAGTAAACAATCCATCAATATCACCCATTTGCACCGTGTGAATCCTTCATAGTCGTACTAAATTAGACTGTTTTAAGAGACAAAGTAAGTATAACAAAGCCAAATCAAGGTGAGATAATTAGAAACATAGCACCATTCCCATATATAAGATAGAAGTGCAAGGATACAATAGTCAAACAGCAACCATTCCTTAATGAAGCTCCAATACAACCACAGCATGATATGACAAAGAGAAGAGCACCGACCCCAATAAACAAGTATATGAACCTGAAATATAAATAAAAAAATAAGCAATAAATTTGCCACAAGAACACACAAACAAGGAGTGCAGATGACAATTACTGGTTAAACTTGATGTACAAAAAATCATGGCAGCAATGCTACAGAGTACAGACACTATAAAATTTTACAGTGCCTGCAGAATGATTGTTCTTCAGACAAATTAAAAAGAGCGGCAATGTTCATGCAACTAGAGAAATATTTATAGAGAACAGCTGACCCGGGATATGGAATGGAGGGGCTACTTCCTTTTAACTGAAAAGTGAGCTTTCAGAAGCCGGCCTAAGTTCTACTGATTTTGTGTGAAAAGTGTCAGCTTAAATCCTTGTGACACCAAAGGGCTTGTTTAATACTTTAATGGTAATCGAGGAAAATAACAAAAGAACGTAGGAGTAATGGTGGCCGATAGGGGAAGAAAAAGAAGATAGGCTGATAATTACCAAATTAATGAGGTGATAGTAGCCCACATTGCGTAAAGGTACCCACCTTCCCCCTAAGGCAATGCATTACAGTTGTATGGAAGTAATAGCCCCTCAACGACCCCTTCACCCACCCCCACCCCTGCACCATCCAGGCATTACTTTTATCTTCCCTTCACCACCATTGTTTTCCTCTTTTTCTCTTTGTTTTGGGTTCCATTATCCACATAGCAATTACCACCAAACCAGCAAATGGTAAGCGAATGATAGCACTCGTAAGCAACTACACTAAGCAAATCACGTTGTAAGGTTATAAAACATTTCAACTGTCACCGTGTCACGCAAATGTGCTCTCAGGTTGTACTGCATTGTGATCTCTGAAGACAAATATCGCTTTACAGCACCATATTTTCTCCTTCCCTTCTTTTTCTTTTGGGTTTTTTTAAGGGATATACGGAGTACTAATAAGTAACATCAAATAACATCATCTAACAGTCTTTCAATAATATATTACATTTAAGGACATCTTACTTCAATGATAAGCCAATTCTTGTCCAGGGGAGGTCACAAGGAGGGACTAGTAAAGGCTGCCCTTAATAGTGCCTATATAAGTATGTTTTTCAAGACAGTTTTATTTATTGAAAGTCCTTTGTCTAGTAGATAGAGAGGCACTGGTAATACGACATTCTTAGGTACACACATTGTAACATTTCACCGTACACCCTAACCAGTGAGAATGATTTCTTTTTATTTACTGAAAGTTTCCCTTGTTATCAACGGAAAGTATGGCTAATTCTAATTTTCTTGATAGGTTGGGATATACGATGACATGGTACACCCAGTGTAGCTTAGAAGTTCTTGTGGCAATAAAATGTGTGAACAAGTTGCAGTTCAAACTCTTTTATTGTCAATTGTTGCGGGTATTCTTGCTTTTGACATTATTTAATATTTATGCTTACTACCTTTCTATCTGATAATATTCTTTTCAACAACTATAACCTCCGCATAAATCCCAGACCTCACCCAGGCATTGTGCATTTGTTTGGATAAGGGAATTTGGAGGGTAAGGGGTGGAGGGGATTTGGAGGCAGACAATTCCCTTTCTTTGGTTAGCAAATTGGGGATGGAGGGATTCAGAGGAGAGTGAAAATGAGTCCCTCCTCAAAGTCAAATTATTTCCCCTCCATCAAGGGAAAGATTTGGAGTGAGAACTCCCTCCCTCCATTTGGGCACCCCTTCCCTCTCCTCCCTTTCCCTTCCCCATTTCCCCCCTTCCCCCTTCTCTTTCTTTCCCTACATTTTTTTGTACCCAAACAAAGTCTTAATCTCACATAGAAACACACGATATACAGTAGTACTCAATCACACTCCAGACTAGAAGAAAGGGTCTCAAAATATTATGGCCTCAAACGCAAATACAACAATTTGAGTCTCGACAACCTGCTTTTACAATCATTTCATCATCAACCACAAATCTTATAAGCCTCTCACTTTTTGCTCGGCATTGTTCTCACAATCACAAAGACTTAACCAAATCCCTCTCCTGAAGGGGAAATGAGGGAGCAGCAAGACTATTGAAGCATGATACTCCTCAATCCTCACCATAATTATAAGTACGGTGATTTGAGATACAACTTTCATCAAACTCCATAATTAGTAGTCCAAGTTCCACACTAAATATGTAGATTTACTAATGTGCATCCTTTAAACACACATCATTGCCAAAAAAAACATATTCAAAATCATTATTCTAATGGTAACCCTACACCAACCAAAAAACAGCAATCCCTGATATTCACAAACAACGGAGTGCAATTGTCAGGAGATAACATACCAGGCTTTGGGAAGATTATCCAAAATACTATTGGACAGTGACATGGTCATGAGAAGGGGACGGCCGAGCTGAATGAAAGCGTCATCACCACTCACAGGCGGATAGGCAGGATCCACAGGCTCGCCTTGCTTATACATAACAAACAAGTAAATCCCGTATCCGACCATGGCTAACCCCGCCAAAGTCATCAGAAAATTCAAGAGCTTTAATAAACATTCCCAAAACCCTCGGCACGCCATCTCCTATTTCCTCTTCAGTATGTACAAACACACAAAATTCTCTTCCCACAATTCAGCAATAAATATCTTTCTTTACCTTACACCTGTAATTCCAACCAAAACATGCAGCAATTCATTCAACTTTGTTCAATTTCATATCAACTAAACTCATAATCGAAAAATTCTTAGGTACTCCGTGGGGTACTATGTCGCCGTACACCCTAACCAATGAGCAAACCTTCTTTTCTATTCTACATAAATTATTTACTCCCTCCGTCCCGGTCAATTGTTGTTCTGTGGTTTTGGCACAAAGACCAAGGACAGAGGAGGGGGCCAATTATAGGATGATAAGTGGACCAAATTGAATGTAAAGGATCAATTTGCTCATCAAATGCAATCCTAAAATAGAAAGGACAATAATTGACTGAGACACCAAAAATGGAATAGAACAACAATGACCGGGACGGAGTATAATAAGTAATGTAGTTAATTCCAATTTTCTTACTGCCTGGACTCTAGTCTCAGGCATACATTGACGTGGTGCACCCGGAGGACGTAAGAATTTTAACATCAACATATTCAGAAACAAACTTTCTGTAAAAAAAAAAACATGAATTATAACTAACGAATTGAAGGGATCAAGTTCTTGATTTGACCAAAAAAAGCAATAATTAATCGAATAAAATTGACAATTAAGCGTAACAACGATCAAATATGTAATACTCCTCCGTCTCAATCATTTGTTTATCTTTGATTAAAATACCTATGACGAACAATAAAGAGAAGTTAAAACAAATGATTGAGACGGAAGAGTATTACATATTAGTTATAGGATCAAGGAAATAATGGAGAATCATACTTGAATAAATTGGACGATGATGAAGAAGGTGAAGAGGAAGATGATGGAAATTTAGAGGAGAGAGAAAAACATGACGGGAATGAATATCAGAAAAGAAGATCGGCATGTATGTTTTTTTGCTGCTGTCATAGTTGTGGCGATAACTTTTTGTGGGTGTGTGAAATGACGGTTCGCTCCCTTGGATTTGTGCTTAGGGTTGGGTGCATGGGAGGGGTATAATGGGAATTGTAAATATATGTACTCCGTATGTGTTAGTTAATTTGTTGGGCGGCACCGTTTGGATAGACTTGCACTTTAAAATATGACGAGTAGTCGATTTCATGTAGGTCGCATATTCCAATTCTTATTTTGTTCAATTATACTGTTACTGAACTACCGGACGCCTGGAATGCTGATCCTGTTTATACCAAAAAAAAAAACATAGAAAATCCCTTATATTTTAGTAGAGAATGGAGGGACGGATAATTTTAGGTCGTATTTTTTTTTTTGAGAAAAGATCA
>LHUT01000866.1:0-23111 GCA_001412135.1 Silene latifolia subsp. alba
TAGAATCGTATTATGATTCTACCTTTAGAAAAATTCAAATAATAGGATCGTAAGATTCTACAAACATGATAGAATCGTAAGATCCGGAATCGATCAAGCATATTTTGATCGTAAAATCGTAGAATCATAGGATCGAATCATAATTCTGACAACAATGATTGGGAAGACATGCACTAAGTTATTAATTAATCGATATACTCAGTATATTTTATGATGATTAAATTTAGATCTAGCGAAATTGACCCCATCTGAATGACTCGGCTTAAATAACCCGACCCATATCCAACCTGACACCTGAATTTAAGACCGAGCTTGACTTGAATCCGAATTACCCCGACCCAAATATTTATTGTTGCAGACTAATTAGTATTCATAAAAAAACTTAAAATAGTTGAATCGTAAATGACTCGAACCCAAAATGACCAGGCTCGACCCAAACCCAACCCAAAGTCTGCAAATCCGAAGTTGACCTAACCCAACATAAACTTAACCTGGTTGATCTGTTTGTATATACTTAATACTTCCTCCGTCTCCTTCTTCATTTGTTTATTTTTAAATAAAATATTTGTACTAGAAATAATAAAAAAAAGGTAAACAAGTGAATATGATTCAGGAAGTTGAGGTGGATATTACTTCCTCGTTTTTGACCTCCCCTACTTTTCTGTAAATCGCATTCATCTTTATTCAGCCGACATATCCACATGCATGAGCCAGATCATGTTAGATATGTATTGAGCGTAAAGCCCTAATTGTACTAGAGAAATTCACAAAAGAATTGAAATAACACCTACGCTAAATAGAGACCTATACTTGAGATAACATAAGCGTAGTAATGGAGCCAGGCCATGTTTCTAAATTATGGATTATGGATAAAAGAAATTGAGTGAACGAGTATGTTGGGAAAGTAATTCCAGCATTAATTTAAGGCATAAGTTAAAATCAAGGTTCTAAATATAGCATTTAGAGTCTTTAATAGTTACTCTCTCTGTCCCGGTCATTTGTTGTCCTTTTCCATTTTGGGGTGTCTCAGTCANNCATTCAATTTGTTCCACATGTCATTTAGTTATTGGCATATTCCTCTTTCCTTGGTCTATGTGCCAAAACGAAAGGACAACAATTGACCGGGACGGAGGGAGTACTATTTTGTAGATAGATTACTAATGTTAATATGTTATTAAGTAAAATATGTTAGTTACTATGTGTAATGGTTTAAGAATTAGACTAATAAGATATTAAGACTCTCAGTGTAATTATGTTGGAGTTAGGACTACTGGTGGATCTAGAGGAGTTAGTACGTAGGAGCGATCATCCCCGCTAGCGGTTAGAAATTTCAAAGTTTTTAGTTAAAATTTTCCAACTTTTTTCGAGCTACAATTACACAATTACCTGTTCTTGCCCCCGCTGAAATTTTTCGTCCCCGCTGGGATCAATTTCTAGCTCCGCCACTGCTTAGGACCTTATATATAAAAGTCATTAGTCATGTTGGATAAAGTCCGAGTTAAGCATAGATTGAAATCTTAACTAGTAGCCAAATGTTAAAGGATTGAGATTGTATTATTGTTACATTGAATAATAATAATAATAATAATAATAATAATAATAATAATAATAATAATAATAATATAAGTTAGGTTGTGGGTTAATTTCAAAACAAAAAATTTGAGGTTACCAAGTAGCGGGCCGGGCTGAGCCACCTTTGCTTTATGTCATTTTTTTACTGTTGGGACCGGGCCGGCCAAGCCGGGCCAAGAAAAATGCGGCACTAGCCCAGCCCGAGATGAGGAGCTGGCCCACGGGCTGGCAAGGCTAAAAAAATTGGCACACGGTAATGATTGGGCTGAGCTGGCCCTCATCGTTGGACAGCTATACATAAAGACCAAGTTCGAGTCGAGTCACTTCAGCTAAAGTCTTTTTTTAGTGTTCAACTATTGGCTTAAACCCAAGGATGAGTTTCTCACATAATGTTGCTAGACAAATTCATTCTCATATAATATAGCTCCTTTTAAAATATTTTCCACTATATAGTTAAGGTATATAGTTTGTATTTCCTTAAATCAGTTGATCTAGATCTCTTAAGACGAGCATATATTTGTCTTAAGATTAAAATAGATATTTTAAGATCATGTGTAAGGCAGTTGCTGATTTGCTTTCGAAGACTATCTTCAACAAGGGACAAGGGTAAGGCCTTTAATGGCCCGGGCAAGGCGTGTTAATATTAGTCGCGACAAGCCGTTATTCATTTTTTTTTTATCAATAATAGTGTGACATTGAATTTAGCCTTTCATTTCCTATTTTTTTTCTTGCCATCTTTTTTTTTTTTCAATGAGTTAATTTGGATCAAGTCGGATTTAACGGGTAAAGTACTTAATTACTTATAATAATAGCTCCACGCTCGCTCTGCCACTAAATAAACGGCATTATAAAATATGTTGTCTATAGTAAAAGATATACAGCCAAAGCATGTAAACAGGAGTTTTACTATATACTCCGTATATGGTTCCTTTAAATTATGGAGGACAACGAACAACGGGTCATATCGCATTATTGAAGCATAATTTGTTAGTGGCATCTTTGGGAGTAGTCATGGTTAATAAGATAGATATCTTGCGATTCAAGTATCGATAGACGATAGACATGAGACATCCTATTTAGTTGGTCCCATTGTTTTATTTGTTCGATTCTTATTGACAGCATCGTTTACACTGTTAGTTCCGGAGTCAGGTCGGTTTTGAGTTGGGTTAGGTTGATTGGAACGATGAGTTGGTTTCGGTCTTGTTCATAACATTTTTTACACTGTTAATTCTGGTGTCAAGTCGGTTTTGAGTTGGATTAGGTGTGTTGGGTTGTATTGGTTTTGTTTTGGTAAGCCAATTTTGTCTTATACTCGAGATTCGGGTTAGGTTGGCGTTGATGGCTGTTTGGAGTTAATTCGGATCCATTTGAAGTTTTGAACATTAGCTTGCATCGGATTATTTTAAGTTTGTAAATACTCTCTTTATTTATTTTTTTTCTTTTCTTCTAGTTTGGCTTTTTTTTTTATCAAAATTCCTATATTTTGAACCTAAATATTTAAAAAATTATAATTAATTGACACATATATGATACTAATATATTTTTATTTACAATTTTAAAGGCTTTCAAAAAATTGTATTTTCAATGAAAAAAATAGCTTATAAATGCACTAAAAAAGTGGTCAAAGTATCATTTACCTTATAATCCTATATTAATAGTTTTTAATCAATTCGTTGTTTTCCTATACATAAGCATATGATTTTTATATATTTATATTAATAGCTAATTATATAAAATGTTATCTTAAGAGATTGTCTAACATCATCATATGATCCACATAAATATAATTATCAACAGAATCAAGTTAGTCGGTGTAAATGATAAATAATGTCATCATGGCGTACAAATGTTCAGGAATTTAAATCGTACATAACCCTCGAAAATGAAAAATCAAAATTAATTAGAAAGTTCGCCCGACTTACCTTTCGATGTCTCCAATACTTTTTTTATATTAATTCAAAATATAATCATCATGACGTAGAAACGTTCCATAACCCTCGAAAATGAAAAATCAAAATTAATTAAAAAGTTCGCCCGACTTACCTTTCGATGTCTCCAATAATTTATATTAATTCAAATTATAATCAACCAATAATTGATTGAATCTATACTTTTCCAAATACTTAAAGACAATTTAATAAATAGAGAACAAAAATTATTTTTCACTACTCACAAATTTAGACCAACCACAGTCCACAAAACTTTTGTTTTGACTTGACAAACGGGTCGACCTCAAAACTTATGGTGATAACAAAACCTTATTATAAAATATCTTCTTAGTATATATACCCTTCATGTATAGCCGTAAAATATTGTGATCATAATTTCATAATAAAAATTCTTCATTTATTATTTTTCTTACTATTTTTCTTCTTTAATTTCTCAAAATATCACTAAATTTAAAAATAAAAATTGTCTTAAAATGAATAATAATAATAATAATAATAATATAGAAGGAGAAAGCAATAATGATGGTGATTTTTTTAGTGAAAAAGATGTTAATCTTACAGCTTGTAAGACCTCTCTTTTTTTCGTTAATGATGGTTTTAATGTCTATAATTGTCATGGCAAACTCGTTTTTCGAGTCGATTCATATCGTTCCGAAGGAGGAGACCAGGGTGAGATCGTTCTCATGGACGCTTCCGGTCGTTGCCTTCTCACTGTCCGTCGTAAGGTACTGTGTTTTTTTAACTGTCTTTTTGTTAAGTTATATTCTTGTGTAAGACGGTTTTATTTGTACGATCTGAAACCGCATCTCTCATAACTCGAGCTTTATTTTTACTTAATTACAAACCCTAGGCATTTCGACTCAAACATCTCCTAGCTTTAATTTACTATCATGTACATAAGACTATTGTATAGCTAGTATATAGACTTTTTTTCGTTACCTATTATACGGTTTTATTTGAATGTTCGTGTTACGATTTAGGGTATACGGGTACATAAATAACGCAATCACGTCCCTAAACCCTAAAAATTTGATAATTGATAATTTTGTGAGATTGATATAGTTTTGATAATATTGTAATTGCTTCGTTCTCTTATTCCTCTATATATGATGACGTATTTACATGGTAAATGAGTACGGAGTAATTCAAAAGTCACAACTAATAATGCGCTTAATTATGACAATTCGTTGTATATATCTTAATTTCCTACGAACTTGTAGCCTCTTATTATTCTTAGTAATAATAATTGTTCAAAGAAACTAAAAAAAGTTGATTAATTTATTTTTGAAAAATTATTACATTTTTTTTTTTTTGAATTTCTGACATTGTTATTTAGTGACGGTGTGAACAAGCTAATTTGAGATCTAGTTACGGACAAGACATGAATTTGGATTGGTTTAGAATAGGCCACACATAATAAAGATAAGAAAATGAAACGTCAAGAAAAGGTATAGCCTATAGGACCCTAACCATGTGTTCTTATTGGGAAATCTACAATGAGAGAAATGTTGGACCATTCTATTTATTTTGAAATTTATTATTATGATTTAGTTTGTTTCATTTAACCATAGAAAACGGGTATAAAATATACGGAATATTTCCTTTGTCTCAGTTATTCTTTTAGCTTTTATATTATTTGTGAGGAGCGTTTAAATAAAAGTTTAACAGATGATTCAGACGTAGGGAGTATACCGGATGTCGGAATGAAATGATGATCAAATTTTAACAAAATTTGATTATAAAAGTTAATTAAAATGGACAATACGAAGTTATTTGATATTTATTAACCATTAATTCTAAATTATATCAATTGTCGAATTAATTAAGATTTGAAGTTTGGGGACCAAAAGAAAGGTGTTGTTTAGATGAATTTATACTCCGTTATAAATTATTCTTATTTACAATGGTTGTAAATAAGAATTTGTGCGTAAAATAAGTTAATAAATAGAATTCAAAGTTAAAATATCAAAATTTGATGAATTATAAAATTTTCATTGTTTAATTAATGTGCAAGGTCTTTACCAATCTTTGTGTTGTATCATGGATTGTGTAAATGTGTAATAAAAAGAGATCGATTCTATTTAGGAAGCACAAATGATAAAATAAGACTGTTTATTATGTCAGATTGTCTTTTCAATCGTTTATAATAATACCCATGTCGTTATATAACATCACTCTCAAATTATAAAACCGTCTTCACAATAATTACGGTATTATTTAAGAACATGGAAGGAAATTAGGAAGATTCATCGATTACTTAATTCGTTCATTATGTAACGGCGTTGACAAGTACAATAATTCTTTAATTAAATGAACATGTCCTTACATTTATAACGGGAATAATGTCGGTATTATTAGGTCTTGAATTGTACAATTAACGTGCCCTCATTGACCCTCCAATGAATAGTAAGCAAGTAGCACTAGCAATAGTACTACTTTCTTTTTTTAATCATAGACTTAAGATCGCGTAAATCAGATGTCAACTAACTTAGTTAATAAGTCGTGACTGTGAGTGGTGGTATTTATAACCTGGGTTAGAACTCCGCCAGCTTAAAAAAGTTCATCCAATTGTTAAATAAAGTTTATTTTACAAGCTTAATTAAAAATATTTCGTCATAAAATTAATTGACGATATGAGAGTAATTCATCGGTTTTATTTTAGTTATTTTTCCTTTTATTATACTATAATTATTTAGTAAGTGGTTTTATACACAAGTAAATGTGTTACGATGGAACCTTCTTGAACTAATAATTTACGTGATATTATAGCGACCGAGCTTGCACAACAGATGGGACGGGTATGTAGGCGAACGAACGGAAGACTCAAAGCCGATATTCAGTGTAAAACGATCATCAATTCTCGGACGGTCAGAAGTAAACGTAGAAGTATACGACAACGAAGGCGAAGAGTACCAAATCGACGGGTGCTTTGAAGATCGAAGTTGTACAATTTACGACGCAACAACTCGGGAAGTGATGGCCGAGATTCGAAGGAAAGTGGATATCTCATCTAAAGTGGTAATGGGTAAAGACGCCTTTTCGATACTTATTAAACCGGGTTTTGATTCCGCTTTCGCAATGGGCCTAGTTCTTGTCCTGGACCAGATCAATGCTGATGGGGACGAGTCGGACGAAGATGTTTCTGACGAGCTTAGTGTACCCGCTGATGGGCTTCCTGATGGGCTGGACAATGTTTCCGGTGAGATTAGTACTGTGGCCGCTGATGGGCTTCCTGATGGGCTCGGCGATGTTTCTGGTGGGCTTAGTACTGTGAGCTCGGATGGGTTTTCTGATGGGCTTTCAAATTGGCTTAATGGGCTCGACGATGTTTCTAATAATAAGCTTAATAATTTGGCCCTCGCGACTCCTGCCGTGATGTAGCCTATTAAATAAAGTATAAATTCTTATTTAAGACTGTTGTATTAGTCGTGAGACGGTTCTAAAGCAACGTATATAACCAGTTTAGTGTTGAGAGTTACGGCTTTGGACTCATTTCACAATGAAGACGGTCGTAAGAAAGACTAGCTAAAAATGAAGTACTGATAATATCATCAAAGGAGTGACATTTTTAGTCGGCTAATTTTAATTTTTAATTATTTTTTTCTTTGGTTTGTCTAATGCTGCAAAGTGTAATTTCATGAAATTTAATAAATGCAATAATAGATATGATGTCCTTGTGGAGTAGTTGAGCTGTATCTTTCTTATTTCTTAGATATCGATTTTTCTAAAATGCGCCTTTCAGACTTCTGGTAAACATAATCGAAAAAAACTGCGGAAAATATCATGGGAAATTGAAATATAAAATCCATAGTGTGATAAATAGTTGGTGGATTTTATATATCAAATTCCCGACCGTGAGACGATGGTCGGAAAAAAAAAAAATTGTCGATTTGGAGAAAATGGGACGAGTCGGACTTGTCGATTTGGAGAAAAAAATTGTCGATTATTCCCGTCTCACAACCTAATCTCATGAAAATCAAACCAAAATCAAACGAGACCGTATAAATGTGAGATGCTGAAGCACATAGGGAAATATGATAATCTACGATACAGTAGACTTGTCAAACGAGTCGGATTGGTAAGATTAGGTCCTAACAAGTAACAACATAGCCCATAAGTTACAGGATCCCAACATTACAACATTTTACAGGACTTGATGTACCTTCTACATAAGAACACTTGATACTAAGACTAAGGCAAAGCTAGGATTCCGAAAGAAGAGCAGTTCTAACAGCTCGAATCACGTCAGTAAGAGAGACGAGACCACGGAGCAAACCCGAGTCATCTACGACCCAAACGCGATGGACATGTTGGGTAACGACCTTATCGATCACTTCTGACAGAGGCGAACCAGCGTAACAAGTCACTAACATCCTTGGAGAGTTGACGAGGTCAGGAGCTCCGTATGGAGGGTTTTCGTACACTCGTGATGTGAACTCCATTACATTCAAAGGTAGCCAAGATTGCATCAGTGACACCGGGCATCCTCGTAAATCTGTTGCTGAAAATGTTCCTACTAACTTCCTTCCATATCCCTGCAACTCAAGAAATGACATAATTTTAGACGATCTTGACGATATAATGACGTCATTCAAGTCGGTTTTGGATCGGATTGAGCATTCGGTCAACCAGGTTCAGGTTGACACAGCTCGGTCGAGCATTAAGCATGGGTAGTCTCATCTAGGGCCGATTTGGTTGGAACGGCCTAGGACAAATTTACCTCAGTTACATAAAGTCGTAAAGTAATCGGTTTCTAATAGAAATAAATATAATAGTTGAGCCTCAACCATTACCTTAGTAAAAATTACTTCACTTACATAAACTCGTAAAGTAATCGGTTTCTAATAGAAATAAATATAATAGTTGGGCCTCAAACTATTATATTTATTCCTATTACACCTCAAGTCGAGTCAATTTGTGTCTGCAAAAACGAATGTTCGGGTTCTATAGGACAATTCAAGTTGTTTTATTAGTAAATAAGAATATTGCGTAAATATTTACACAATATTCTTATTTACTAATATGTTTTTCTCATGGGCTATTCAGTTTTTATTAGCTCTAACCAACACTAACAAAATAAATAATGAAACCGTCTTACATCAACCAGTTGATGTTGAGCTTCATTCGGAAGATCAAACGCTTCAACAACAGGCACAGCCTGAAGAGCAGTAGTCCTCAAGCATTTAATCGCGTCAATGGCTCTCGTCTGGCTTGAGACCGCGAATACAGTGTCCGTGACAGCCCTAGCACTCCGAACCGTGCGGGATATGATACCCTGCAGTTCTTCCTGAGCATGAGTTTTGAGGAACTTGACCACGTCCATTTGAGTAAGCATCCGATAAGAGGAAGCCGACTCGACGAGCTCAACACCAGAGATGTTCTCGATGTGACTGTCTAATGGCACCATTGCTCTGTGTATACCTTTGCTGAACACTTCCATGCAGTCTAGGATACTGTCATTGTGTACACTGTCAGGGCTAATACTCTTTGATTCTAACATACGAGTATATATTACTCCGTATGTAATATATACTCCATACGTCTCAATAATTTGTTTATCTTTATTAAAAATACTACTGTAGTCACTAAGAATAAAAATGTTAAAACAAATTATTGGGATGTAGGGAAAAGTTAAACAAATTATTGGGACGGATGAAGTACTATTATGGAATCGGCTAAATAGTGTGAAATTTTTTGTTGGGTCAATCCTTGTCCCACATCAATCATCATCAGCAAATTCGAAGATATTTGCATATACCACGTCATTATACACCTCTACAATGAGGAATATTTTCTTATAATAGTACTCCGTATAACATAAAACTAAACACTCTTATTTAAGAAGTTCTTTATGTTTATATTTTATTTAGCTAATTGTGAGAAATATTTTAATCAAACTTGAAAAAAAAAAAGAAAAAAAAATGTTTGTGAATCATGATGGCCATCACCAATTGACGTAACCCATTCATTGAAATCATACAATTTGAATAAAATACTCCTTATATATAATAAATCAGATAGATATATTATTTTCACTATAATCAATAGATAGATATATTATTTTCACTTAATAAGACTCTGTTTGATAATGCATTCCAGGTAGCTTATTTTTTAATAGTGTTTAACAAATAGCTAATTTGCTAGATAAGCTACCAGAAAAGGTAGCATTTGAGATTTCAGTTACCAAATCCTAATTTATATTCCTATCTACCCCTCCATATCTATAATACTAAATAATTATTATATCCTTTTATGTTATTTCATAAAATAAGCTACATGTTAATTTGTCAAAACTTTTTTACATAATCCTATCTCGTCCGCTCTTAATTTTCAAATACTTTATAAGCTACGCTTTCCGTTAACTTTTCAATTTTCAGATATTTTTCAGGTTTTGAGCTAACTTTTCAACTAATTTTACCGTCTAAAACAGAATTAATAACTAACTTGAAAAAATAAAATACTTACTTGGTATTAGGATTAAGAGTCCAAAGACTAAGCCCTTCAAGACAATGACCAATAATACTCGAAACCGGTACCGACAACTTATGATCAACATCATTAACCCCATCACTACCATTAACACTTTCATCACCAGCAATATGAGCTAAAATATCCAACATAGTAACCATCCCTATATAATGTTTCCTTACCGCACCCGTTTGTTTATCAGCTTCCATTATCATTGACCCACCAGCCCCTATCCAGTGTCCTGGCGGTGCCGCAACCGGCACCGCCACCACACGGTTGGCCACCAAGGTATTCATGGTGTCAGCTAAGGTGGCTGTGTATGGTACTTCTACTAGTCTTCTTTTTTTTACTACTATTTCTTTTACTTTTCTGTTTCCTATTCTCATTATTTGCCCTTTTGTTTCTTCTGTGTTATACATTTCAGCCATTTTTTTTTTTTGGTGATTTTAATTGTTTGCGGTGGTTTTTTATTTTTATAAGAAAAATTTGATCGTGTAGTAGTATGGAGTATGTACTAGTGTTTTAAGGGTTAGTGAACAGGTGTCGGCGAATTGACGATAGAGGTGTGTGCATAGGCAATGTTATAGTTATACGTGGCTACATTTGAGTTTTGGGTGTGCTACAAAGTCCTAGGTTGATCATTGAAGCATATCCCATCTTAAAAAAAAAAATAATAATAATAATAATTCTACTTAGCACTTCTGTGTTTTTTCGAATTTTACGTGGTACTTCTACGTTTTTGAAAACATTAATAATACCCTTAAACTTAGTAAAATGTTTCTAAAATACTCAAACTACTAAAAATTACGTTTTTAGTAAGTTAAATTTTATAATGAAAATATGTTTATGATTGAGTAAACTAACTAGGTTTATGTTAATGACGTGATAAATTATTGACGAAAAATCAATAAAAAATGCATAAACTAAACATTTAAAAGAGGCGAATTAGAAAAATTTAGGTATTATAAGATGTTTTTATTCAGTTTAGGGGTACCTCAGATATTTTTGAAATGCAAAGGGTACCACGTAGAATTCGAAGAACTACAAGGACACTACGTAGAAAAACCCAAAAAAAAAATCAAAAACTCGGTCAAATCCTTGTTAGACTTAAGACGGATTAAGTATGTATTACAAATGAGACAAAGAAGAGTGCATAGAAGACTTGGGACGGGGTGGAATAACAAAATATTTGTCTCATATGCAAGTGGAGTATATTTGATCCGTTTTAAGCTTAAGACGGATACTACCGTCGACCTCAGACAGTCTCGTAAATGTAGCGGATACTATCTCAAAATAGAATCAGGACAGAAACTTTCATAAACTGAATCACAAGGCAAATTTAGCTTCACCGGAGAAGCAAGGCCTCAGAAATACAACCATGTTAAAACTCGCTTGGAGGCGTTTTTATCTGCTCATGGTATAATTGTTGACAAAACAGTAATTGTAATCTGCAAAGGAGAATTTGGGGCTTCCAATGATTGATAACTTGATATCGATAATAATTTAATATGTAATGTTTTCCAGATTACTACAAACATAAACAACGCCAGAAAATGCCTGAGATTATATAAATACATGGGCTATATGAAAACAAGCATACACGAAGATTAGACCTAACATCTAACGCTGTCCTCCCCAAAATCTCAGGTGTTCTTTACCGATAGTCTCCCAAATTATATATTGGCAGGGTCGAAACCTGAGCTTGAATCTCGGCATTCAAGCCGGCTGAAGCTAAAACGAGATCTAAAACTGTGGTGAGAACTGGTATATGCACAATCTGGATTTATAAGTTTCTGACTACCTTGATGGTTGATCGGAGGCAGCAGTCGCAGAGCTGACACTTGGCCCTGCACCATTTTCGGAAGGAGGTGGGATTCCCCACTTTGCCTCGGATTCAGTCGGTTCGAGAACTTGAACCCAGCCGTCAGAGAGTCCAACAGCAAATTGATTAGGTTCACTTGGATGAGCAGCAATCGAGACGGGAAATGTCCTATTGATGCAATAACAGTTTGTTTAGTACCATGCCAAGCCGTTAAGAGTATCTTAGATTAAGAAAATGTCATCAGAGACGTCGCGATGAATGTTTTTTTATCATCTAATGCTCAAAAATATTTTTAGGAAAGGAGTCAATGTACGTATTTAAAAAAATGTACATATTTGGAGCATCTTCATTTATTTACTCCACATAATTCAAAGCAATCAATGTTTCGCTCAGCAAAGATGCTGCTGACAGTCGGAAAATAAGAACAGGAAGATCACTGAGTCGATTCACCCAGCGAAAATAAACCTATTTGTCTTAAAGGTAACACGGTGAACAATTCAATGAAATTACCTTCTAGTCCATTTTTAGGGAAAAAAAAAAAGTCTAAAGCGATGTACCTGGGATTAGAGGGCAAATATGCAACTGAGTTGATTGTACACCTCAAAGCTAATGTTGAGGCCACGAGAACGGACACACTCCCATCGTCAGAGCTCACAAATACTGTCTGGCTATCACACGAGTATACTGCATCCGTAATTGCACTGCCAGATTCTCGAGGGGACCACTGCTTGATTTGATTACACAATTGCGTTAGTTCCATAATTTTCCTTTACAATCTCAAGTATATTATGCAATAGTAACACTATAATATGTAGCATTCATAACTAGATGCGAGAACTGCTATCCCAAAGAGAAATCATGGTGAAGAACAATTGAAAAGGATGGCTTTTGTACAATATTGTCCCTCAACCAAAGCAAAAACAACAAAAGAGGTTCGAGTATAGCATTGAAAAACGGATTCTTGCATAGATAGGACTACTGTCGAAGGATGAAGTTCAAGTGGCCGGCAAAGTGCAAACAGCCACCAAGAGAGAAACTCTATTGTGTTTACTTTCCCTTCCTGATATAAAATGGA
This sequence comes from Silene latifolia subsp. alba, assembly GCA_001412135.1. NCBI lineage: Eukaryota > Viridiplantae > Streptophyta > Magnoliopsida > Caryophyllales > Caryophyllaceae > Silene > Silene latifolia. The sequence continues at coordinate 12,887 of LHUT01000866.1, forward strand.
ATGAAGATTTTACTTAACAGGTTAAGAAAAGCTACCAGTAGACATCCGTAAGTCCGTAACAACATTACTCCAGAGCCTAAGGGCACCTGCAAATGGCAGGCACAGGGGATGTATACACACACACAGTCTTACTACTCCATTCTTACCAACATAAAGGTGTTTCCGGATGACCCAAGATAACTGTTTGACTTGCATCAAATGAACCCTACTTCTACAATAATAATGGAAAAAAAGGCTACAAATTTAGTGGGTCCTTTTGCTTTATTCCGTCACAAATGAAGTAGATTCGGGAACTTCAAAAAATCATAAACGGCTTTAAAATAGGACAGAGAGGAAATAAACCCATCCTAATTCCTAAGAGGATATAGCTAACCTGCTTTATACATTCCAGTTTTGGGGCTTCATAAATTGCCACCTGAGTTTCATGGACAACCAACATATGAACCTGGTCTTGCTGAAATAGAACTCGGGTTTGAGCATTAGGGCTTGCAGATCGCCCAGTGGGCATCTGCAAGAATTTGCTAACTTGTTTTTCCCAGCCCTCGATACTCCAAACACACAACTGCAAAGTGAGACACAAAATTAACGGAAATCTCATTTCATTCCAGAAGAGTGCATCAAGAAAATATATCAAAATAAAATGTGCAACAATGAAAGAGTCATATTCATAATGATCAAAATCGAATACATTAAATGATAAGATTAATTAGATACAAAGTAACCAAAAATCGAGAACAGCTGAACCCACCACATAAAACCTACCACAATCACAAGAAATTCCTTCATAAATAAAAAGAGCCAAAATAAGAAAGAACAGAGAAAAAAAAACTACCGTCAGTCATTCACTTTTATTTGTAACTCAAAAAAAAAGTCAAAACTAAATAAATCTTACTAACTGATAGAAGAATGAAACAAATTTCTGATGTGTGGATGTAGACACTGTCATGGCACTTCTCAAATCTTTACACAAATGAAAACCTTGCAAGTATCAAGCAGCAGAATCCTATTTATGTTAACTACACGCTCTACAAAACAATTCAGTTGTCTGACCCAGCTGCCACCTATGTTACTCCAGCCTTTCATATGATCTCCTGTACTGTGTCCAATACTCGAAACCCCGGCATGAGTATGACATTTTACCACTTCATTTTGAACCAAAAGCAAAAAAAATCGTTACATAGCCAGGTCAAAATGTTAAGACACTCGTCTGTTACATTAACAGAGTCTGGAATCTGTATAACATAGGCTGCCACACTAATAATAATTTGACACCTTTCTTTCCAACAGTCTAACACAATTTCTCACTACAGAACCAAGAAAAGGCCAACGAAAATTTGATACTACTGCCGAAGAGGATAAAACATACCTGTGAATCGGCACCCGATGAAACTAAGACATTCAGAACATTGGAAAAGGCAAGACCGGTTACTCTTTTTTGGTGACCCTTGAGCTTGCTACTAACCTGTTCAAGAAAGAGAAAAACTTCAATTAATTCCATGTTCCAGCCAGTTTCGGAGAGATTTTTAGAAGTTAGTCTAGGTAAGCACCTCATCAACCCGAACATTGTATATATGTATTGTTGAGTCATCCATGCCTATAGCTATAATATTATTGTCTTCAGGATGAAAAGCAAGAGATGTTGCCGCAGGCGGTGGAGGCATGAATGTTGTCATAGTCTAGTGCAAATATGAGCAGAGATCAAATTAGAGTCACTTTGAACTTAATATCATAGCAGAAAATCAGACAAAATACTAGATACCTTAAACGTCATCATATTGAAGAGCGAAATCTTCCCACCAGAAGCTGACATCACATAGGAATCATTTTTAGAAAGGGCAAAGCATGGAACAACATCCTCTGGGTTTGCTGATCCAATCTCATTGGTCATTAGGACCCCACTAGGCGGTGTCCATAATTGAGGAGCAGCGGCAGAAGTTGCCTAAAACAATGCCATAATAGTAAGTTAGAAGGAAGGAGGACAAAAAATTCTCTTCATATGAAGTAAAATATAACCACCTTTCCAGTAACATTGCGTTCATTCCTCTGCCATTTCCAAAGCTTGTGGGTAGCATTGTACGATAAGGCCAGAAGAGCACCTCCAGAATTGGTATACATCAATCTCATTATCTGCAATAGGAAAGATGACATGATAAACTCAGTTTGTCTAGACAGTTACAAATTTAAAACTAACACTTCAGAAACTAGTGCTGGCTAAAGTTGATAAGCTAGCTTTTTAACTAGAGTACTCTTATAGGTTAAATACAGAGAAAGAATAATTCCTTCCAATTTCAACAGAGACATGTCCTCCTTCATTTATGTTTATATTTTTTAATATATCCAAATAGCTCATTAAACATTCTGCTACATTTTCAAAACGATATAGCAGATAATCATTCTAGTGGGTTTACAAGCTCCTTACTGTTACAAGGCAAGGAGCACGTCCAACCCCCACTGATTCTGATAACGATGTGAATACCAACGAGTTATTACACTAGTGCATTTGCACAAGGAGCGCTACTCAGCTAGCACAATATCGATCACAACTTGAAGCTACCATGTGAATGTGTGATATTATATCTAAAGACGGCATACCCACAAATGTCATTCTTTCACTACAAATGCACTTTGCCAAAAACATTAGTTTCTTTCTTTTCATGAAATATGGGAAATATATTTAAAGAAAATAGGACCATCTTCCACACATCTACGATTCAGCTCTTCTAATCCTCTTCCAAGCCACAAGAATGTTCATAGGCCTTTCAAATCCAAGCTTAATACCAACTGATTCCACACGAAATTTTGAGAGAAGTGCACCCAAGTAAACTGAGAGACCAATAAAATAGAGGCCGGAGATAGTTCCGGAGTACCAGCATGACACCCTCATAGCATAGATACAGCCACCTTAGTCCTAGACGAAGGCTACACTTCTACAACAGGAGTACTAACAAAATGCCTAGGCTGAAAAAGGATACTCATGGACATAACAAAACGAATGCAAATCTATGGATATGAAATAGAAATTTTGTAACAAAAAGATTAACCCAAACTAAAGGTAAAATTGCGAAAAGACTCGTTATTTTTAAGCTGTAGATATTGGAAGACAATAGGACAGACTGCAAAATTTGCAACAAAATATCTACCCTATAAAAGGTCAAATTGCAAAACATACACTATCTTTGGCTTCGGAATAGGAATGTGAATATATGATGGACCAAAGAAAAATTACTCACTAAATTGTCTACGCTTGCTTCAGCATAAAATAGCATTTGGTTAACGCAATTCAGGATGCAATATTCATTGCAAGTCGTTTGGGAACCACCTCTCTAATTTTAACAAAGAAGTGTGGCAACTTGTACCCGAGTATACGACCCCCACCTCCCCCCACCCCCTACCCTGCCATAAGCAGGACAAGCAGTAGAGCATTTAGCCAATGGTTTAGTATTATATAGGTCAAATTGCAACTTTGTGAACACATACCCTAACTGGCAATGTATGATCAGCAAGACGAAGAGAACGAAGCTGCGATGGATCATTAATTTCCGTAAGCCTCCAGGCTTTTGATTTCTCTATGTTTGGCTTCACATCTGGCGTACTTCGATTATCTCCATTCTAATGAAATGAGAATCAATATCGCATTAGTGAAAGCAGAGTACAAGGACCTCGAGGTTATAGCACATCAAAGCCTTAGTAAATAGTACTCCTTCTAACTCAACAGGTGCTTTATGTTTGTTGGAAATTCTCCTTACACGGAAAGGGAAGGGGAAATAAAGAAGCAAACATAGAGAACTTGTTCAGTCAAAGGGAGTGGCTTGTTAGCAAGTAACTGTCAACAGCTTTAATATATTACAAGACCAACCATCGATGTCAATGGCACATTTCTTTCCCCAACCCCAATATTGGTCCCTACCATTGGGCTGGAAGCACGAGCGCCAAATATTGTGGTTAGAGGAGCCTACATAAAAAGCAATTGAGTCAGTCGACCCGCATGTTATGGGAAAAAAAATTATACGAATAAACCTGGAAACATGAAAGGTAACCTTTGCCGAAGAGGCAGAAGCTGCTCGAGAAGAATCCATACGACTTTCAATTGAACGCACAAGGCGAACACCATCTGTGCTAGCAAGTACTTTGATTCCATTATCTCCGGTGGATACAGCTAATAATATGCCTTCCTTGTTAAAACGAAGACATGGAGAGGCCTGAATAGAAGGCATGATGAGTATATATAACAAGTTATTAAGTTTAAAAGCTCAAGAGTCAAAACCACAGATAATTGAAAAAAGAATGTCGTTAATACCGGCAAAGCACCCTCTGCATCAATGGTTGTTAAGAGATTAACATTATCCATGTCCCAGAATTTGATACCAAATTCATCACCAGCGGCCAAGTATTTATTCCGTGTCGTGTCAAACTGTACAACGCCAACAGACCTCTTTCCCAGACCCATGTATGACCGCTTCACAGCACCCTCACTTTCATTCCACTCCACTAAAAACGATTCTCCTTCTTTGTTTGTACCACATGAGAATAGTCTGATTTGGCCCCCAAAAAAAAAGAATGCCACAATTTAGAGGAAGGTCCATGATCCCAAAAAACATCTTGGCAAAGATTTTTTTATGTTACCTAGTTCCATCTGCAGTGTAAGCCATCTTCGTGCAGGAACGACCTGGAGCATCATAATCAACTCTAGAACCCCCGTGATCATATAGCCACGCTTTGATCTTTCCATCAACTGCTGTGGAGAATATGAACTGATAAAAGAAATAATAAGAAAAACCAAGAATTGAAAAATGAAGAATAAATGGCGAAAAGACATCATCCATAATAGCAACATAAAATTGAAGCAAGTCAGCTATGTCAAATGTGAAAACTAGCACCAACATGAAGAGTGATGAGAAAATAACACTAAACAATCATAAACATATGTTACGAGTAAAAAGGGCTTGCCGGGAAAATTAATGACATAATTCTTAGAAACATGAACATGAAGTCAATCATGCACGTATCAACTATCACGTCATGAACTCATGATGCACAATAGAGATTCAGTTATAACCTCAATGAATTAAAATCAACATCCACACTAGGTCAAACTAGTGTTCCTTCAACAATGAGTGTGTGAAGTCTGAATTAGCCAGGGACAAAATTCTGAAGGTAAGCCGAAAACCATCTTTCTCGAAAATACAATGACAGGCATCAGGCAGGAGAATAAAACCTTAAAAGGAATTTCAAATCAGTAACTGCAAAAATAACCAAGTTCCTGATTGAAAGACATCCAGCTACCTGAATGTTTTCTTTGTGGTGAGGACACACAGAATACACTGGTGCTTCATGACCTTCAAAAGTGAAGAGCTTAGAACCACTAGCTGCATCCCAGACCTGCAACCTCTTGACAGTTAGGACTATATTCCAGTTTAAATCATACAGGCAAAACTAAATATTTAGTTTAACAAACCTTGATGGTCTTGTCTTCTCCACAAGTAATAATACATAACTGTTTGTTTAGGGGTGCAAAGGCCAAATCGCTCACGTTGCCGGCATGCGCATCAATCTAAAAAAGAATATTAAAGAATTAACCAACATGAAAATAAAATAAAAAGTAAATATTCTCAAATAAATCTATATATACAACAAACCTCAAGGTGGTTACGAAGCTCAGTTCCACCAAGGTAAGCATAAACATGCACAATGTGTTTGGAGTAGGCAACACCTGCAAGTTTGAAAATATAAAATCCATTGTTGGCTGAAACATTATTGCTTAGGACCAGAACTACTTCCTTTAACAGTACACAATACCTGTATTACTCCGACTCTCGGACACGGTCGTGTCTGACACGTGTCGGAGTGTCTAAAGTGAAGTGTCGAAGTGTCATGTTGTGTCGGACACGATACGTGTCGAACACGCGACGTGACAGCTAAGTGAACAGTCGGAGTGACATAGCACATCACTAATACTGTCCAGATTTTAAAGTATAGATCAACAAATGTGCTTGGCAAATCGAAAATTTTACACAAGAATGGCAAAATGTTAGAAAATGGCAGCATACCAAACAGAGCTCCATCTAAACTCCAAGCAACACGATTGACCGAAGCAGTGTACTCACTCGCTAGTGAAGCCTGAAATAACACAAAAATTAGCATTGGTCCAGCTACAGATTAAAGCTGACGGATAATTACAGCTATGTTTCCTACCTGTAACGGGACTGTGCAGTGTGTAAGTTCCCACACTTTGAAATTTCTATACACAAGTCTTTCCTTACTGCCGACCTCCCAGATGGAAACATCGCCTAAGTTTGTTCCAACTGAAACAATAAACTCATCCATTGTAAATCATTCAATCAATAATTGTCAATCATTCAGTCAAGCACCACAAAATCCATTCACCACTCAACGAGAAAATAAATGAAAAAGTCAGATACATGTAAGTTGTAACCAAAAACTTACCAAGAAGCAAAGAATTTTGCACTGGATGAAACTCCATGCTCTTGACTGCAGAACCTTGATTTAGGTTCGCAACTACAGTCTTGGGTAAATCCTCAGAAGAATATAATGTTGGTGTCTGACTCGGACCAGGAAACGACGTAGGCAAGATATTCAGGGGCATATTGTTAACCTATGAAAAAGAAAAGTCAGTACATTAGCGCTAGAAGACCAGAAGTTCCAAAAAAAAGCTACCTACAAAGTACATTCTGTCGGACTTCTTCAGTAAGGATATTTTTTCGAGACCGATACCTTTCTAGAGGAACCAAATTAGCAGTATGTAGCCACTACCTTACTCCCAACTTGCAGACAACAATAATATACAAAATGTATTCAAGGACACTAAAGGAGCAGTGTGACAATCATGCAAAATGAGGGTGAAAAAAAGATCCTACACCAGATGAAGAAAAATAAGCGCTTGTTACCTTACTCCCAACTTGCAGTCAACAACAATATTATCATGCAACATTTAACACTACCTAAACAAAAATAGAAATCCGTATATAGTTGAACTCAACTGAACTACAACAAAGTAAAATTCAATGTGGCATTTCGCATGCAGATACTGTATAATTCAAAAATAAAATGACTACAGCAGGAAGCTCATTACCTCATCTCCTATACTAAGATGTCTTGATCTCTTCAACAGGTCAGAATCCGCAGTCTGATAGTCTACAGCAGGGTTGTCGGTTGCAGTTCTTGGGCGTTTTACCATTGCTGCTGCCACATTATAAGGAAGAATATTTTAATTAGATTAGATTTCAACATCAACCATACTATTCACTGAAGTAGATTAAAAAAGACTCTCTAATATGTGTATTGGCATTTTGAAAGAACAGGAGCTAGGCAGTGCCTCTATTACAGGCTTGCCGTTCCCATTTAAACATTACAGGCATGCAGAGGCATGAGACATACATTTGAATACACAGATACTACAGATATACGATAGACTAATTGCTATGAGTTAGATGGGTGAATGTTGTCGGTTCAGCAACTACACCACTTTATGGCGTCTATGCAAATGATATTTCAGACCATGAGTACATTGTCGAATTCCTACAATATGACGTGAAAAACAGAAAATACATTTTCTCTCATGGACACCTCTTAAAAAATTACACTTAATCCAACAAATATATACACATACAAAACATACCCAACTCAGCAACCAACTAAGCACCATACCAAAGCAAAAGAATATAGAATGGAAGATGGGTTGGCAGTCAAGGAAGATGAAATAGACAGCGAAGATATACTGCTTTTAGATTAACTAAAACTACAATCCAAGAGGTAACCATAGACGTACAAAAATTACCTGCATTGCTGGGAGCCCCAAGGCTCAGAGGATGGCTAGTACCTACAGAAACAGTCTGGTGTGGTACAGAGGAAGGATTAGCCATCCAACCTGCCAAGGGTGCAGTAAAACCTGCTGGTACAGGCTGGAAAGGCTATGAAACAAGACCAAGTTAGATCACATTTGAAAAATGTTGAAGTCACCCGATAACAAAAATATAGCTACTCACTCACCCCGTGAGCACCTAAAGCTGGGAAGCCTCCTCCAACCTTAGCCATGACGTTTGCTAAAGGATTGGTGACAGGCGATGGTGCCCTAGCTCCATTAGGTTGTCCACACGAATGATCCACAAATAGAGTCTTAATGTCGGGGTTGGGTCTTTGATTCTTGCATAATTGATGTTGCCAGTTCAAACTGCAACAAGGATAAGCAAATTGAAATCTAAGCTCTCACTGGCAAAAGAACGCGTAAAACAGAGAGAGAAACAAAGATGGTCAGAAAATTTTAGTTCGCACCTCTGGTTAATTAATGTCCGGAGTCTTGAATTCTTAAATGTGGGGAACTGGAGTTTGTCTCGAAATAAAGGATTTGCCTCAATCAATTTCTTGAGCTCGACCAACATGATTGCTCTAGCAGACTTGGTGTCTCCATATTTCGACAGCTGCTCATTCTCCCTGGATACATAAACAGCAAAATTAGCGTCATTTCTTAAGTAACAAAGATCTTACTACTATTGCTCAAATTCTATGAATGTAAGTTGTAACAAATATGTTAGGCTACTTGCCCTAGATGAACACGCACCCCTAACGTACCTAAACGTGATTAATAAACAGAGGAGAAGGATAGACCCTCACGATAATAAAATGAATAAAACAGCAAATTCATACACATGACTAATTTAAAAACAACACTATTTTCCACCATATTACGTTACGCTCATGTCTATAAAGACGCCAATCCACTCTCAAACTTAATATGAAACATTTTTTTTGTGAAAATGTACTCAAAAGAGCCAACAAAAAGAGTTCGCCAAATTAACATTCAAGTCGCCATGAAGAGCAACTCATTGCAGATACGCAGCTTATTCCACTTTATAGAAATGAAGAAACATTCACCCCCCAAAATCAAAAATCGATGTTTCACTAAGTTACTATTCTAAGATTAAACATAAATAAATTGCAAGTGAACAAAGAAATAGCAAGGGGTTATCTTGAAATGTTGCAAAAACTTATGAAATAGCTGTCACTTCTATGCCTGAAGAAAATTGCACCACAAAAATAAAAGGGACAGGTACAATACCTAAAATTAGTCAATGTCAACAGCATTGTGATTTCCTTGAACAGATCCTCGTTAAATGTAGAAAAAACCTTCAAATCCTTCATCAGAATCTCGACCGCCTTAGGATGTTCGCGTCTGCACACCAATCAGGCAATCAGCCCATGTACCAAATCAATTATTAAAATCAATGACTGCCAAGGGGCCAACTCAACTACAAGGTCCTTAACCTGAGCAGAAACAACAAATGTTGCACAAAAAAATAAAAGATCTCACGTACCGGTCCAAAGCTTCAAGATACTTTTGTTTTCGAATCTCGAAGAAGATTTTCATCGAGTAACGATTATCATCCACCTTCGTAAATCCAGACAAATATGTCTCCACGTCATCCCACTCTCCATTCGTCACTGAATCCTCAAAATACCTCATGTTGAAGAAAAATCCTGATTCTTTCTCCAACCTTCCAACATCAACATGTCAACAACAACAAAACGCCTTAATACATCCGCTCAGATTATTCAAAACAAAACAATGAATTAATAAACTTTCTAACAATTCAAGCCATCTTGTGGTATCAAATCAACAAAATTAACTAAATTCGGGAAATTGACACCTGAATTATACAAACAAACCACCAAAATCCTGATTCTTTCTCCAACCTTTCCACAACAACAACAAAATGCCCTAATCCAACCACTCAAGATTATTCCGAAAAAATTGGCAATTTAGTAATAAACTTGAAAACAATTAAAGCCATCTAGCAGTATTTTTTCAACAAAAATTAAAGAAATTCAGATAACTAACGCCGGAATGATATAAACGAACAACAAAAAAAATCCTGATTCTTTCTTCAACCTTTCGACAAAAAAAATAATGCCTTAATCCGGAGATTATTCCCCAAAATTAGCCATGAAATGGCAAACTTTATAACAGTTGAAGCTATCTAGCGATATTATTTCACAAAATTAACCAAATTCAGAAAATCAACCCCTGAATTATATAAACGAACAACCAAAACATCCCGACTCTTTCTTCAACCTTTCGACAACAAAAATGCCATAATCCGTCCACTCGAGATTATTCCAAAAGATTGGCAATGAAGTAACAAACTTTATAACAAATGACACCATCTAGCGGTACTAATTCAAAAAAAAATTAACGAAATTAAAAAAAAAA
>LHUT01000868.1:3013-14915 GCA_001412135.1 Silene latifolia subsp. alba
CTGAGAGAAAAATCCGCACCATCAATAATATGGTCCTACCCTCCTTCTACATGCTCACCTTCCCCCGTCAATGTGGCACTATGCCCTTTCGATGGCAACATACCTTCAAAATATACTTCCGAGCAAGGCCAACAATTTTTCAACGCCTACATCTAGTCTATACCTTAGGACACCGTCTTATTCTCACCTTCGTACCTTTGGCTGCTTATGTTACCCTCACCTTCCCACGTCAAGTATTCATAAACTTGATGCCCGTACTACGCCGTTTGCATGTGTTTGTTGGTTATCCGCCGAATCATCATGGCTACCTCTGTCTCGATATGTCCTCACGTAAAATTTTTATTGCTCAACATGGTACATTTAACGAGTCTATTTTTCTGTTTGCTGAAAAAGATGCGTTACCGGTATCGTCATATTCTTTTTTGTAGAACGATGACACATCCCCTTACACCACACATATCCTCCAATCCCTCCACAATCGAACACCCCCTCCCACTACGACACACACTCAAGTACACACACCAATAACCACACTAGTGCAAACTCCCTCTCCCTCTCCCTCCCCGACGGTTTCCCCTGCCATGAACCAGGCCTCACCTATGTCCTCTCCGGCCTCGCAGCAGGACACAACATCACCCTCCCCTGTCGCCACAAATGACAACCCGAGCTCAACATGGCATTTTTAAACCCAAGCAGCTTTTCGACCTCTCCGTCACCACTACCCTATCACCTATACCGAAAAACCCACTCACCGCACTTAACGACCCAAATTGGAAACATGCCATGACCGACGAATACGATGCTCTCATTAAAAATAAGACTTGGGTCTTGGTACTTCGTCCTAATGACGTTAATGTTACACGGTGTCTATGGCTTTTTAAGCATAAATTCAAAGCTAACGGTGATTAGGAGCGATACAAAGTTCGTCTTGTTGTCAATGGCAGGTCTCAGCAGGTCGGAATCGATTATGATGAAACATTTAGTCTGGTGGTTAAACCGGCTACTATTCGCACTGTCTTAAGCATTGTCGTGCCCAAGAAATGGCCAATACATCAACTTGATGTCAAGAACGCCTTTCTCCACGGTAAGCTGGCCGAAACCGTCTACATGCATCAACCCCCCGGGTTTCGTGATCGTGTCAATCCTGACCATGTGTGTCTTCTTAAGAAGTCATTATACGGTCGCAAACAGGCACCCCGAGCATGGTACCAAAGGTTTGCTCAATTTGTCTCCACAATCGGGTTCAAACATAGTATGTCCGACATTTCGTTACTTATATATCAATGCGGTGCCAATATTGCTTATATTCTTCTTTATGTCGACGACATTATCCTAGCTACATCATCTAATAATCTCAGGGATGATATTAATGGTAAATTTCGAGCTGAGTTCTCAGTGACTGATCTTGGACCCATTAATTATTTTCTTGGCATCTCAGCTATCAGACATGAGCATGGCTTGTTTCTTCATCAGTAGAAATATGCGGAAGAAATTATCTCTCATGCCAAGATGACAAATTGCAAACCCGCTAATACACCGGTCGACATTAAGTCCAAACTAGGTGCCGAATCTGGCAGCAAGGTTGAGGACCCTACTCTATACCGTTCTCTGGCCGGGGCCCTGCAATGCTTGACTTTCACACGGCCCGATATTTCCTATGCGGTGCAACAGATTTGTTTACATATGCACGATCCTCGCACCGCTCATCTTGCTGCACTTAAACGAATCATCAGGTATGTACAAGGTACAAAATCATTCGGTCTTCATCTCACTATTTCCACGGTGCATACTTTGACCGCTTATAGTGATGCGGATTGGGGTGGCTACCCCGACTCGCGACGATCAACATCCGGCTACTGTGTCTACTTGGGTGACAACCTTATTTCTTGGTCATCGAAACGTCAACCTACAATTTTTCGCTCTAGTGCAGAGGCCGAGTATCGAGGTGTTGCTAATGTTGTAGCCGAGTCATGCTGGCTTTGGAACTACCTTCTTGAACTTCACTGTCCTATCACCAAAGCCATGACTGTTTACTGTGATAACATGAGCGCTATTTACCTCTCCGGCAATCCCGTCAATCATCAACGTACTAAACATATCGGGATGGATATCCACTTTGTCCGTGAGAAGGTTGCTCTCGGCCAAGTCCATGTACTTCATGTGCCCTCCCGATATCAATATGCTGACATCTTTACTAAGGGTCTCCCTCAACCCCTCTTTGACCACTTCCTCCAGTCTCAACATTCGCCCTCCTTCCGCTCCGACTGCGGGGGTGTATTAGAATATCTAAATATTCTTAGTGATATTATTGTTATTCTCTACATTATTTTGTAATTATTTTCTCCTAATTTGTAGCCTTTAGTTATTATAGGATCTAGAATGTTGTATTGATTATATATATTGTGCACTCTTGATTAATGAAACTCAAGGATTCAAACTCTTTCAACAATGTAATTTGACCCTTTGAAAACCATACAACATCGTAATGTGATGTTAATATTATTATTAACATTCATCCGTGAATCAAATCCAAATCCCCAAAGTTGCATAATACAAGATTATTCATAACTAGAATGAGCATGTAACTACAATCTAAGTATTTTTTTTTTTGATAAGGTAATGAAACTAGGATAATCTTGTAAAAGATCAACCTATAGCGTCCTTGCGGATGCGAGAGTGACCGAAAGCCAAACACTTACGAACCATAAATGGAAACAATCATGCTATAAAAATGTAAGTGACTTAATGAAAATACAAGACAAAAATATCATTATTAAAAGAAAACAAACAGAAATAAAACTCATAAAAGTACATTTAGAAATATCAAATAAAGAACTACTGCCACATATTCTTCCAGAATCAAGCAAACAGATTTGCTATAAGAAACTCGGTCTAGCAAAGTAAAATTTTACAATTTCCATAGATACTAGCTAAGACGAAGTCTCAAATCCTTGATCCAAACCTTCTTTAGAGCCGACATCTGACTGCAAATTGCTCTTCTAGGCTAAAATGAAGAGCAAAAAAGCACTCTAGTCACAAAGAAGGAAAGGATTTGAATTTATTCTCTGAAAAAATTGATCATAACCAAAGAGAAAGTGCAATAACAACTAAAAACTCCATAAAATCAATTTTTCACTCAACAGTTAAGAAGAGAGTAATAGATTGATATACAACTTTTCATAAAGAAGCAATCCACATGCAGCAGAAGTAGAATCAATGACTAAGAGAGATAGTGAGATGCTACAGTTGCTATTAGTCTAACATAGAAGGATATCTAATCCTTGCTATGGAGAAAATGAGGTTTGAAAGAAAGAACTAGGTTATAAATTTGGGATTTTAGATTTCTAGAGAGAGGTGGGAGCTTCTCTCACTAGAAACCCTAAAATATTTTCTTGTTACAATCTAAGTAGTTGCTGATAGATTATATGCACCCAGAATTATTTTCAATTGCTTTGTTCTCGTTGATAAATTAACCGATGCACATATGGAAGTCTTGATTGAGAAGTGAGAAGCTAATATATTGGGGGAATTTATGATTTGAATTTGGGGATTTAGGATTATTGAATTAGGGAAAATTAATGTATTTGGAGTAATGGGTGTGTTGTAGTGAGGGTAATTTGGGAATTTCGCGTGAATTGTCACTTAACAAGTCGGAAAAGAAGAAAAGTGATCCTCGCTAAAAATACGGTGGTAATTGTGGAATATACGGCGTAAGTTGGGTGTTATTTGTAAAAATGCAAATACGTGGTGGTAATTTGTAAAAAATCGCAAATACGTGGTGACTATTTGTAATTTTTCCTTTAAATAANAAAAAAAAAGTAAAATGAATTTTCGATCCAATAGCTTCAAGTTCATATTTTATTGAACACGGGATAAAAACCAATTTTACCGAGTTCAAATTTAGATTTAACAGATCCAAATATTTTTAGAATTCCATAAAGAATCTTTTCCCTAACGCGACCCAAATCTGAACGGGCCAATATACGGCACAGGCTTGCATTAGATAACCTTTATCGGGCACTCTTCGTAGTCTTCCCTCTTTCTCGAAGCATAATGTATTAGAACAGAGTGAGTTTATACTCCGTAACTTATTCAACCGAAATAATCGGCATACATTTCTATTTCTGGGACAAATATCGATCAATTTACGAGATGAATCACAAAAATTGCATTAACCTTTTCGTTAATCACCATTATAATATCAATCGATCAACAAAATACGAGGAAATCCATGTTTATGTGGAATATAAAATTAACAATTTTGTTTCTGAGATTTCAATTTCCTCAAAAAATTCGTGTGATTGCATGAATTTGTTCAAAATTCAGCAATGCATGGAAATATTGATTGTTTTTGTTAATAAATGTGATTTAAATTGAGTAATTCACTTGGTTTGATGTAAATGGGGAGATTTTTGACTGGAATTTTATTGCCATTGCTGCTTTTGACAGGTTAGAACTAATCAATTAACTTGTTTTCATCTTTTATGTGATTAATTCATCTATTTTTAGGGTTTGGGAATGTATTTTGTTTAGCATTCTATCTACTCAAATTCTTGTGTAAGACGGTTTTACATCGGACTTCTTTTATTTACTATACATGATTCAGCAGTGAAGGGCTGAAGGCTATGTTTTTAGACTAACATAGTGCAAACCCGTTTTACACAAGATCAACTCATTCGTTTAAGTCGCTACTAGCTAGCATGAATTTTTTATCTTCCATCTTTTTTTTAATCTTTAATATGTTGTTATTGTTGTTCTATACTTCTATAGCCGGGTTATGAGGTGCGTAGGCTAGTACAAAGTATCGATATGGGTACTCTTTGCTTTGAAGATAGGCCACAATGCCACATGAGAATGAAGTACTGAAGTTACTGACTACTAATGACTGATTTCAGATAATGTTGATCAACTATCAGATACTATCTGATGCTAATTTTATGATTGGTGGAAAGATTATGTGTTACATGGTCGGAGATTGTTGACTGCACTCTTGACGTATATTATGCTTGGCGGAGTTATATTCGAAGTTTGAGGGCTAAAATTTAGAGTGAAAATGTTTCGGGGATGGGAATTTGGGGATTTGTAAGGCAACTAGAGGAAGTTAGAAAGAGATTGAGAACTTTAAACAGAAATTGTTATATACGAGTACATCATTTTAGATGTGGGCTCAGAAGCCCCTGCTAGCCCTTTCTCATCCCGTCACTGTGTGAAACATAGATAAGATGTTTCCCAATACGCTTGATGAAAATTGCGTCAAGTGACTGCTAGTCTGCTACTCTGCCATATAAGAGGCACATAAAATTTATTGAGGCATTTTACTTTAAATCTATCGTTTCCCGAAGCCAGTGGATAGTGGATCTTTGGCTCCATTGGATTGGAAATAATGTGAGGAACACAAGTGAGGTAAAAATTTGACTGGTTGGGACTTTACCCCTGGCCGTTGCCATAATGAGATGGATAGAACATACTGGATTGTTAACTGGAGAATGACGGATTTGACATGGAGAAGATAGGTTGTAGCTGTATAAGCACTACTATTATGGTAAGATAAATAGTGAAATCATGGCAACTGTTGTGTTGTCTTAGTGACAGATGTCGATGGATATAACAAAACTTTCTTTAAGTTAATGGTGTAACCTCATGTAGAAAGTAGAATGGTTTGGAATATAGTCGAAGACTTTGATTGGTTGAATAATTGAATCAGAACAAAGTGAAGACTCACAACAGTCACAAGAGCAGCATGACTACCTACTGATAATGTAATCGAGGCAGCCTGAAATGCCTTCTCTTCAATCCTGTAGAGAAGTTGAAGCATTTTCCCGATCTGCTCCTATTATCTTTTGGCCTAGGAAAGACTGACATTCATAACATGCAGAAACCTATCTGAACAAACCTATAATTTCACCTGGCTTAAGTGGAATTTGACTATCTACGCGTGATAGATGAACCATCTCAACCAAAACCATACGGTGATGGTTGAGGCCCAACTATTATAATTATTCCTATTAACGCACAGAAACATGAAGCTTTCTTCTGTGACATGAAACGTGTTACACGGACCATCCCTGTATTATCAAGTATCAACCTATTGTTGCAACTCAGAAGAAATAATGAGGACAAATTGTTTGCAGATGAACTGGTTTTCTTATGTTATATTACGTGGAGACCAATAAATCCCACACGCAGTTTAATATTGCTGGACTACCAGAATAGGAAATTGAATGGGAATGAAAGTGTACTTTATATCCTACGATGGAACTTTTGCAAATAATATCGAGGATCCGTAGGTGTCGTTTATTGTTGTGCATCATGCTTTTCAAAATGGGTGGAAAATCTTGAGTCTTATGCAAGTGAGCTTCTAAGATTTTATTTTGTTGCAAGATCTATTCTGTTAGTTTTTGCTACTGATCTTGCTCAAACTGGCCCTTATATCACTGCTTCGGATATATTACTGTTGAAGTTAGCTTGATTGCTAGAAAATATACTTAACAATTAATGCATCAGTATTGCAGTATTTTAATCATGTTTACACCTAGTAAAAAGCGTGTTCAGAAATTAGAAATATATACTTCTTCTGCTGTTCTTCCTTTCCAATCCTATTTACCCAGATTTATGCAAGGGGGATTTTGAAATGTGTGTAGAGGGGGGGAGTGGGTTGAATTGGAGGGAATATATATTTATATAAAAGAAAACCGTGAGTCTGCATAGTTCAAGCTCTACTTGAAAAATCATACTGCATATTAAGATGATATGTTCCCTGATTTCTTTTGCTGAGTTTCTCAGGTATTCCTCCCCCTCTGCATTTTATTAGCTTTGATCTTTTGATCTTTTTTATGCAGCTGCTTTACTTAGCTGGAGCTTAATATCTTTGGTGAATCTAATAGCGTTCCTCTTTGTTCAGTATGTTGCTTCTGAAATTGGTAAGTTCTGAACATTCTCTTACGCTGTCTGCCTCTTGTCATTTCCATTCCTCTCTAGTTTTAAGAAGGGAATGTGATAAGCTTCTTGCATTGTCATTATTTGTCAAAGCTTAATTAAGAGTGGGTGAAAGGAGTAAGCTAGTTGGATGCTTTTGATGGAAGATTCTGCACCGTTGAATGTTTTGAACCATAAACTCAATCGGTTTGGTGCTCACTCTAAATATTTTGTAAAGAACTCTAGCTCTAAAAAGCGGTACTCTAAAATAAGTGGCTAAATGATCAGATTCTCTTCTCTTATTACTTATCAAATATTTTTTTTTTTGATTATATGCTCAGGATTCCTTGCCATGTACACATGTACAATTCATTTTTTTGAAGGCTGAGTAAACTAGTAAAGTTGTAATTGATGCAGCCATCATTACATGAAACTCTATAGTTTCTAGGGAGAGGGAAACTTATTCTTTGATTATTCTGAGGCATGGATACCCGTCTTCTTTTGTGCTTAGGATTTTGTATTTTCTATATTGCTATTTTTGTCACACATGACGTGCATCTCAGCTGGACTGTATTTGATTTTCCAACAAAGACCAAATTTATCGTTTGTTACATGCGTGAGTGTTTGAAGTTAACTCTTTTCTTCAATCAGGTATACGATCAAGGAACCGAGGATTATCTAGGTTGCTTCTTATATTTTCTCTATTGGTCTTACTTTCCTGTGCCGTCTTTCATATAAATCTAGCAATTCAAGGAGATCATTGGACTACTGAGGATGCTCAATGGGCAGAGCTAATGGGTCTTATAAGGTAACTTCATGTTTTAGTTACTTTTATCTCTTCATTTTCGGAAGCATTAGTCAAGTCAAGGAAAGCTTTTGAGAGCATGAAGTAACTCTGACTCCCTTCTTCCCTTGTTGCAGAGTTCAGACCACAGCCCTTTCTGCTATAGTATTTATTACGCTACATGTAATTGTGGCTCTGATTACTGCGTTTGATATTTATGGAAATGGAGCTAACTTGGAAGGAAGGACATATTTCTTGAGGACTTTATCTTCTTCATTGGAACGATTAGGTTTATGACATTCTCAATAATTCTTAAGACAACATCTAGCATAGTTTATGGTTGAACATTATTAGCTGTTGCTGAGATTAATTATACATAACGTACATGAAGTCAAACTATTGTTTAACTGTATATTCTTTGAGCAGAACATCGCTGTGAAGTTCTGTTAGAGCACGGCAGTAATTTTGAAACACTATACTGATATAACAGGCCTCTCACATGGACTGTAATCATTGCAGGAGAATGTTTGAAAGGGGGGAGGGAGGATTTTGCTGTTTACTTTTTCGTACATATGTAAATGTTGAGGTTTTTCCATTTCTGTACAGAGCACTGTCCTCTATATGTAGAAGTAGAAGGGAGAGACTAGGTTATATGTTAGCCGGCTACTACTCCTATCACCCATTGGTTTTAGTATAAAACTCTCACTTGACTAGTGACTAATCTCCCTTGTTTCTATGGGTTGCTTCGGGGTACTCGATAGTAAGTTAACCTTAGACCCTTTAATTAGGCACTTTGTTTCCAAAAGGTATTCATTAGCTTGTTTCCTCACCACTGTAAAAGTAATAAAGAATATTTTAGTAAGGTACATAGTTTACTCTAGTGAAATATAAAGCTGATTAATTGTTGTGGATTGTCTATTTGTATAAGTTAATATATATATATATTCTACTTCATGTCACATTCATATGTTCGTATATATTTACCATGAAGTGTTAATATCTACTTCTCAATCGGCAACAAATAGGTTGTGGCATGGAGTTTTACCTTGTGAATATTTTCTCATGATATCTAGCTTTTCCATTAATACTTCAACAGATTCTAAACTGCGGGAAGCATCTTGGTTGCTCCTGCCAATTATACAGCTTGGCGTGAGCATTAGTCATCCTTGTTGGATTTCCTTGCCATATTTCATTGGTAGTTGTGTTGGGCTAGCTGACTGGTCTCTGAATAGTAACTGTCTAGGTCTTTTTCGGTAAGCTTTCTAGTTGATTCGGGACTTAGATTCTGGCTTATATACATATATGTTAACTGACAATTAGTCTTCTTCATTGAAGGTGGTGGAATAAATTCTTACCTTACGCTGTCTCAAACATAATGTTGTTGTATATCTACCAACTTCCAGTTGAGTTTCCTGATGTATTCGAAGGGTTTGCTGGGTTCATAGGGCTATATAAAATCTCTTCAGTGTCGAATTGGTCAGAAATTTGTTACGGCTTGTTTCTTCTGCTTTTCTATATAATGGTAAGCATATTGCTGTATTTGAAGAATGTCGTGCCCTTTTTTGTTGGATTAACTTCCTTGCTGACTTGTGAAGTTTAATAACAATTGGAGCTCATTGTTGTTGCACTTTTATCCAGCTTGCAAGTATTAGATGTGATCTTGCTGAAGCAGGTAGCATTATATCTTCAAACGAAAGCGGTTTGACCGAGCCTCTTCTGCCATCCAACAATTTTTTGCCTATTTGCCAATCAAGGTATTTAATGGGGCTACCGCTCTAATATTTGTTTAGTACCAAACTACTTCAATGTAATTGTTGCCAAATTATCGCCCTTACTCTTCTGAGAGGGGGAAAAAAGGATCCTCGGCATGTTGTCCATGTCTAAGAATGTTCTGTGGTTGAGAAATATGGCTGTTTATACTCATTATCATTCATCTTTTTACTTGTTATAGATCCGGGTTAAGGTATGGCAATCTTCTGTCCACTGGAGCTGTTTTCCAGACATTCACGATCAACTTCTTCACGTATGGATTTCCGGTATGCCTGTCACTAATGTATGTGCCTTTTCCCCCCTTCCTTTGCTGTCTTATTTTCTTCCAGGCTAACCTATTAGTGATTAGATGCATGCTAGTGACACAAGGTTGTAACTCACTATAATAGGATTATAGGTGAAATGGTGCATCTTTACAGATGTATAAGTTATGTTCTTTCTGACCTGACAAAACATCTAATAGAAAGGAATGATTTTTCACCCATGTATACATAATATTTTTCAGCTGACATTTACTATGATTCTACTGAGTAGAAAAGAATGCCCGGGGAAATTTCAACTAATATATAAATAATGCCTGGGAGGTGATGGTGTCAACCTTGTTAGGTATGCGATATGTAATCACTGATAAAGAGGGTTGGGGCTCGGGTGGAGGAAAGGGGAGAGGGGAATAAATTTTACTTGCTAAAGGAAAGTGATATCTTGTACGTTAACCGTGGGAAAAAAATACAAAATAACTATATTAGAACTGTA
The DNA here is from genome assembly GCA_001412135.1 of Silene latifolia subsp. alba. NCBI lineage: Eukaryota > Viridiplantae > Streptophyta > Magnoliopsida > Caryophyllales > Caryophyllaceae > Silene > Silene latifolia. The sequence continues at coordinate 13,236 of LHUT01000868.1, forward strand.
AAATTTCGGGAGAAAGCCTTTTCAGTGCACCAAGTTCATTTTCGGCGCGTTTAATTTCTCACTATGCTGATGTAAGGCACACCTTTTTTTTCCTTTCTGGAGTTTGAAGGAAGATAATGTTCCTCTTAGTAGTAAACAACTAAACATCCTAATACCCTATATTAGGCTTATGTGTGTTACTGTGTTTCTATATTCAATTCAGCCAAATACTTGCCATTCTTTGGTTTTTGGATTATGATTGGAATAAAGCAAAATGACCCATTAAAATGTCGCACTTCTTTTTATCATGAAGTAGCAGTTATTTAATGCAACTCCTGACGCAATTTTCGTCATCGGTGATCCGGAAACAGCCTTTTTTGTGTTAACGCACATGGGCAAGGCTGCATAATTCCGGAGTTCCGGACCCCTTTACCCCACCATTGGTGGGAGCCTCTCCTGCTCTGGGGTAATGTTGATGTGTATTTTTGTGGGCATCATTGTTGGTTGTATGTCTAGGTATGATTTTGAATCTCACCTTTTTTATTTTGACAGATCACACTTTTTGCGCTAGCATATTGGAGTTTCCAGTTTGCTAGCCTCTTTTCGTTTGGCTTGATTGTATATGTTGGCTACATCTTATCTGTGTTCCCTTCCTTGTTCCACTTCCACCGGCTGAACAGCATGCTTCTCATCTTCATTCTTTCTTGGGCTACTTGCACTTACGTCTTCAATGTGTATTGTAATGAAAAAATGCAGAAGGTAATAATTTTGGGCCTTACATATTGCACCCCTGTAGCACCTTTGGGCTTAAACCTTAAATTTTGACAGGACAGAGAGATTTGGGAGACTATCGGCTTGTGGCGTTATTCCTTTCCGGGTGCCTATCTCTTTGCACAATTCTGCCTTGGTGTCCTGATAGCTGTGGGAAATCAAGTGCATAGTTCTGTTTTCTTTTTCTTACCCGATGGGGCTGAGCAATCTTTATCCAATGACTCTGCTGTGGAAGGTGAGTTGGAATCGAAATGTTCTGAGTTAGCTGTTTTATTTTCACTAATGGCAGTGTGGCACTATATCTAAGTAAGTACAATGTGATTACGTGAACTATGTTTTATAAAGTTGTGGTCTAATGGAGGGTTAAGCTCAAACTAATAGAAATTCATTAAACTCGTACGGAGTATAATGTATTACAACATCGCGCCTTTTCAAAGGTTTCTATTTATTTTAGAAGCAATTTCCCAAGAGCCCATTTGAAGTGGTATCAGGCCTATCAGCTGCATTTATAACCCAATAACCAAGATGAAACCGCAACAACCTCTTCTGAGATCAAGTCTCATTTTGAGATTTAATACCATGATCGCGTGTACGATATGTACGTGCTACTAAGTGACAATGTGGTTCAGAATGAAGCATATACAAAATAAGCAACCATATTTGGTTTTCTTTGAGTTTCTTTTCATCACTTGAGATATTTAAAAAAGAACAAATCTGAATTGTTTTTGGTTACTTGAGAAACTTGTCAAAGTAAAACTTAACTGGTTGTTGCAATATATCTTGCCCTTACACACTTACCTCTTGCTGGAACAAAAATTTCAACTTGGCTTAAACTACAGAGTTCCTGCCCGACTTTGGCACCTTCTGAGGCCGCAAACACCATATGTATATTTATAACTTTGATGCCCTCCATGCTCTCTTCTTTTCACA
>LHUT01000868.1:14945-25037 GCA_001412135.1 Silene latifolia subsp. alba
TCTAACTGATGAATCTGACTTTTTCAGAGAAAGAAGAGACCAAAGTGTTAATCGTTGCTACAATTGTGTGGCTTTTTAGCAAATGTTCTCGAGCTATAGTGATGACCATCATCCTAATGATAGCTGTCAAACCTGGTTTCATCCATGCTTTATACAGTATGTGGCTTTACATTCTATTATTTTCCTTTTTTTTTTTGTTTTTTTCGTCTTTGACAATGTTCATTGTTTAAAACCTATTGTTATCACTGTCGAAAGTTTACATTTCCCATTTTAGTTATATTCTTCATGCTGTATCTCCTGAGGCCCACAATCGATTGGAGAATGCGGCAAGCGCTGATTCTTTTGTGCGAGGGGCATTTTGCATTGTTATACATTCTTCAGCTCAATCTTTTTGCTGAATTGCTGAAATCACAAGGATCATGGCCGTTAAAAGTGCTTTCACAAGTAGGTAAGGTTTCATACCCAATCATTTCAAACAATGATAATTGTCCTGCTATTATAGTTGGTAAATTTTCCTTCTGAGCCTATAATGCTCCCTTCATCCCATTTATATTGTCCCCGTTTGACTTTGGTGGTCGACCAATGTCAATTTTGACCATTTATTTTCTCCAGATATAAGTGGATAAAATGTTAAATTTGTCACGTTTGATTTATCAAGAGTATATTTTCATTGTATAATATTTAAAAGGTTGTAGTTATTATACATTCCGTAAATTATTTGTCAAAGTTGACATCGGTAAACTACCAAAGTCAAATGGGGACAGTTAAAATGGGATGGATGGAATAATTTGTAGCTGTTGTGCTCTGTAGGTCTTCTTGAGTATGATAGCACTGGAGATTTCTTGAAGATAGTGTTACTTGCTTGCTTTTGTGTGATCCATAATCATGGATTTGAACTCCTTTTCTCGTTCTCGGCAATTTTACAGCATGCTCCTTGCCTTCCTTTTGGGTTCAGCATTTTAAAAGCTGGCTTGAACAAATCTGTTCTTTTGTCGGTGTATATTTCTAAGTCGAAGGAGAATCCTAGACACTGTTCTTCCCATGGTATACCCTCTAACGATGTTGTTTGCTTAATTGCTTTTGCTTTAATTTTCCAGGCATAATCTTTTTCAATACTTACCGGACCCTCGCCTTGCGAGGACGCCATTGTGCACGGGGATGCCCTTTTAATCTTTTCAATACTTAATTTCAGTTTGGAGAATAACCTTAAGATAATAATCAAGAGCTACAAAAGTTCCATAGTTTCTTGGTATTTTTTAAAGGTGTGATCATCAACGCAGGCACCAATTTTAGTAAAGTAGAAGATATTGACAATCTATTTGCGTTTTGCCTTGACTACAAGCTTGACATATCCCCCCTTGCTTTCAGACAGGAGGATTGCGTCTTATCTTGGTGCTATCGGGCAGCACTTTCTGTCAATATACCATTCATTTGGTACTTACATTGCATTTCTTACCATACTCCTAACAGTATACCTTGTGCCCCCCAACTATGTATCATTTGGATATCTCTTTTTCCTTCTCTTTTGGCTGACTGGAAGGCAAATCATGGGAAGAACAAGAAGGCGCCTTTGGTTTCCTCTGAAATTATATTCAGTTATTGTATTCCTTTTAACTTATGCCTTAAGTGTCTCCTTAAGTTTCCGGTCTTCGCTATCGAACTTGGTGGATCTACATTCCTCATTTGGGTTTAACCCACAAGCTTCAGCTTTTGAAAATGTTTGGGATTCCTTGGCTGTGCTAATAGTCATGCAACTACATAGTTATGAAAGAAGACAAAGCAAATCATTTTCCTCAGATGATTACGATAAACCAGACTACAACACATGTTCTTTCATGAGGCGCCTTCTAGTCTTGCACAATGAGAAAATATTGCTCATTGCCTTATTCTATGCATCTTTGTCTCCTGTAAGCATATTTGGTTTGATTTATCTTATTGGTTTGGTTATCAGTTCAACTTTACAGAAATCGTGTCGGGTCCCATCAAAATTCTTTTCAGTTTACTCGGGAATTCTTCTGATGGTTGAATATCTTTTCCAAATGTGGGGTGGCCAAGCTGGAATGTTGCCTGGTCAAAAACACTATCGCCTGTCCCAGTTGGTTGGTTTACATTTATTTAAGCCAGATTTTTGGAGTTTGGAATTTGGTTTGCGAGGAAAGATTTTTGTCATAATTTCTTGCATGCTTCAGTATGTGGTGTTTCGCTGGGTGGAAAATTTACCTGGCACACTTGGAAGAGAAGGGAAATGGGAAGAAGTCTTCACTTTGTTTGGTCCTGCTTATGAAACTCCTACTTCGGTCTTTTCCTCTGAAACTGTAACTAAACTACCTATAACTAGCGAGCCTCTTTTACAGACACAAAAAGAAAACGAGAAAGTGTTTCTGTCTTTCAAATCCCGTGTATCCCTAGACGCAAATACTCAGCATTCTGGAGAAACAAGAAGCTTTAAGGATGCCGATAAGCCTAACGAGAAATTCTCTGGCATTTCAGAAGGTAGTGGAAAGTGGAACAAGAAACACATTATATCTTTGAGGAAGGAGAGGCTGCAAATGCAGAAGACTTTGCTAAAGGTGTATGTGAAGTTCTGGATAGAAAATATGTTTAACTTGTTTGGCCTTGAATTAAACATGATAATATTACTCCTTTGCAGCTTTGCTATTTTGAATTCAATTTCTTTGCTTTACATAGCAGCCTTAGCTGCATGTATTCTTATGAAGAGACATGTCATACAAAAATCATGGCCTATTTTTGTCTTTGCATTTGGCTCAGTCCTCATCCTCGAGTACTTGGCAGCTTGCAAGTATCTAACATCTCCAACAAAAGTAGACACATTGTATGTAGACTTGTCCTGCCATGACTGTTGGAAAAAGTCGAATGTCTTCTTTGACTACTGCCTAAAATGTTGGCTAGGTATGTTTACTTTGTTCATCTACCTTTTCTGTTTGATTAATTAATTGATTCTTGGTTTTTGTTCTGAAAGTGATGGACTAATATTGAATTGCTATTATATTCACCAATCTAGTGTATTGTCACCTATCTACTGGAATGTCCTTGGCTAATCATGTTTTGGAGTGTTTTCTTTTTGGTGTAAAAGGAGTTGCAAGTGCAATTTTGATGGGGTTTTTGAACCAGGGTCATGAGTACCAATCAATTATTATACCAGCTATGCTCTAGCTGACATCCGCTCCTTGGCTAGTATGTAACACCAGTACACCACTACCTACCACCCCATATGTACTTTGCCTTAGATCTTAGTGAAGTTAGGGAGGTCGAAGATATGGAGCTTATCCCTATGGTTCGGGGTGACAAGACTTTCTTCCAAAGGAGGATTCATGTTCCTTTTTTTTTTTAAGGTTTGGGACGATCTCTTCCATGGTCAAAACGGAATGCATGTGGGGGGTCAGAATGATTTTATGTGGAGATGCAATTAACTAACAATTATCCTTCTTGTCTGAGTGCAAGAAATCAACGTATAGGTTTGGTCAACAGAACCTCGGTCCCTCTTCACCCCATAGGATGATCCCAAAAAAGCGCTCTAACTTGCATCTTTGCACATGTTGAGGACCTTTTTCGAGAGGTTTTTCTGGATATATGTCCTTCGTGAAGTGATATTGCAGAAGTCTTACTTGGCTTTGTGTTTGATCTATCTTCAGGTATAATAGTTGATGATCACCGGATGCTTGTTAGTTATTGGGCTGTTTTCTTGATCTCTTGTTTCAAATTACGTGCTGATCAACTTTCCAATCTATCTAATACACATTTGTATAAGCAGATAGAGTCCTTCAGAAATGTTACATGTGTACTGAGTGATCTCTCTTTTGAAACAAAATGCATGTGGACATCACTTGACTTCTTGAGGCTTGAAAGTTACTGCCATTTGCTGGATTTTGTTCTTACTTTAGTTTTGGTTACTGGTACCCTTGAATTTGACATTCTTCACTTGGGATATCTTGGGTTCGCACTTGTATTTTTTCGTATGAGGCTTGAGATCTTGAAGAAGAAGAACCAAATTTTTAGTTGGTTGCGTGTATACAACTTTGCCCTAATTGTTCTCTCCCTGGCTTACCAGTCTCCGTTTGTTGGGGATGCAAATGAAGGAAAATGTGACACATCAAATTACATTTATGAGATCATTGGTTTTTATAAGTACGATTATGGATTCAAGATAACATCAAGATCAGCCCTTGTTGAGATCATAATCTTTGCATTGGTATCTTTACAGTCATATATGTTTGAATCCAAGGAATTTGATTATGTATCAATGTATCTTGAAGCGGAACAAATTCAAGCTGCACTTCGCGAGCAGGAGAAGAAAGCGGCTTGGAAGACTAAACAGCTTCTACACATTAGGAGGGTTGAAGAGCTGAAAAATCAACGGAATTTACAGGTTGAGAAAATGAAGGCAGAGATGCTTAACTTGCAGACAGAGTTGCAAAGAACCACCAGCCCTAAAGGTTGTGGGAACACCTCATCAAAAAGTGGACACAGGAGAATGTCATCGATGAATTCATGCAATGGAAATAACTATAACGAAGAGAACCCTTGCAGGAGTTTCGACTCATTAAATTTTGAAATCACTGAATCTGCAGCGGAGAAGAATGATTTGAAAGTCTCTGTTCGGGATATTAGGGAACATAAAGAGGTCAATCTAGTGAGTTTTGACAACTTGGACAGAAAAGAAATAGAGAAACTTCAAGATAGGGAAAGCCCTTTGAAGTCTGCTCTGCAGCTATTTGGTGATGGTGTTTCTCATGTACAGTCTCTTGGGAATTTGGCGGTTAACAATATTGTAAATCTTCTAAACATTGATGTCGAGGAGCTGATTTCAGAAGAGCAGTCTGTTGAAAATGTGGAATATTATGGGTTACAGTCTCAAAGCACGAGTACTTTTTCTATTAATTCTGATTGTGGAACAGTAGAAGCTTTGCATGCTTATATAAGCATGCTCTTGCGATACGTGTGGGCCCAGATGCGGTCACATAATGATGTAGTTTGTTATTGCTGCTTTGTCTTGATATTTCTCTGGAACTTCAGTCTGCAATCAATGTTTTATCTTGCTGGACTTTTCTTGTATGCACTATGTGTTCATGCCGGACCAAGCAATGTGTTCTGGATAATAACACTAATGTATGCTGAGTTCTGCATATTACTACAGTATCTATACCAGATCAACATTCAGCATTGTGGTTTCACCATTGAACTTAGTTTTCTGCAGGAGATAGGGTTTCCTGGGTATAAAGTGACGTCATCTCTCGTAATCAGCAATTGGCCTCTTTTTCTGGTTTATTTATTCACACTATTGCAGTCTTCTATAACCGCAAGAGATTGTGAATGGGCTGTTATTAAGGAATTAGGCTCTTTTAGAAAGAAAGATTCTGACAAGGGTGAAGATCATAAGAGTTCAAATTGGTTGGGGAAAGTTGAGAGGCTATTACTCTCCTTAATTAAGGTGACAAAGTTGATACTAAGTACTCTATACAGGTATTGGAGATCGTTAATAGAGGGTGCAGAAACACCTCCTTACTTTGTACAGCTGTCTATGAGGGTCAATGTGTGGCCAGAGGATGGGATTCAACCAGAAAAAATAGGGTTCAGAATCAACCGGTTGCTCAAAATTGTTAATGATCGGAGATCCAGAGACTGCTCGAATCGTTATCCTGTTAGCAGGATTCGTGTTCAAAGCATTGAGCAAAGTCCAGAAAACCCGAATATAGCTCTTGCTGTTCTAGAAGTGCTATATGCTTCCTCCTTGGTAGAAGGTATCCCAGTGGAATGGCACCACTCTCTAACACCAGCAGAAGATGTGGCTAAGGAGTTGCTCGAAGGCCAACGTGAAGGATTATTTGAAGAGATTGGATTTCCTTATCACGTACTTTCTATCGTCTGGGGAGGAAAGAAGGAGATTGATTTATACGCTTATGTGTTTTGTGCTGACCTGGTTGTTTTCTTCTTAGTTGCCATCTTTTACCAATCTATCATAAAAAACAAAATTGAGTTTCTTGAAGTTTATCAGCTTGAAGACCAATTCCCAAAGGAGTTTGTTTTCATCTTGATGGTAAGTTCCTCTTCTGGAATATCTTTTATTGGGGTACCCTTGAGCTGATGGTAGTCCTTTAGAGCTGCATTACCAATCTGAGCAGGTGGTCAGGTGGATTTCGGACGTCATTGCCTGAAATTGTCTAGCTTTCTTTAGCGTCACGTAAATTTTCTGACAATATAAGACATTGTGTTCTATCCAAATGAGAAAATTTTACGTGTCGCTAAAGAAAGCTAGAAACTTTCAGGAATGACGTCTGAAATCCACCTGACCACCTTTTAACTTGTTCTTGTAGAACAATAAACCTCAAAATGTAGGCAAAAGGAGGTAAAATAATAATTTAATGGTGAATAAAGAATGCAGAGTTGTGCACTTGCCTCTTTCAGTATACCTGCAGTTCCGATTTTTTTTTTTCTTAATTTAGCAGTTTTTTTCTGCTCGCTGACAATTTGTATTCTCCTTACAGATAATATTTTTCTTAATTGTTCTTGATCGTGTTACATACCTTCGCATATATGCCACTGGGAAAGTTATCTTGTATATCTTCAACCTAGTTCTATTTACCTTTGCTGTGACCAAGTATGCTTGGTCTACAGAGACTTCTCCACATCATTCAGGAAGATTTGGATTGCGCTGTATATACCTAATGAAGACAATCTCCTTAGCACTTCAGGCTGTTCAAATTCGATTTGGTATTCCTAATAGAGGCACCTTATACCAGCAATTTTTGACAAGCAATGTTTCCAGAATTAATTACCTTGCCTTCAGAGTGTACCGTGCTCTGCCGTTCCTCCATGAACTACGGTGTGTTCTTGACTGGTCTTGCACTACTACATCCTTGACGATGTATGACTGGTTGAAGGTAGACACATTTTCCTAAAAACATATTATTGTTCACTTTTGAACTTCTATTTTGATATAGCATCTTCTTTTTTTTGACAAACATAGCATCTTCTTTTAGTGCACACAGTATTCGGGCATTAGAGGGTTCAAAACAAAACACAAAATGAAGTATTTCTGGGAAAGTAGTCAACTCGCTGCTCTATGAGAGGGGTTCAATTCCTCCCTCCCGGAATTTCGGACCACTCTCCCCTTTGGAGCGTATCAGACATCATGGGAAAGTTGGACATATTTTACACATGCTCATATACTTCCAACACAAACAAATCTTCTGCTGTTATCTTCTTGTTGTCCTTATTATTGCTCATTTTTTTCTTAGTATTGACCAAGAATTAAAGTATGAAATTATGAACATAACACAACTCGTGTTTTCAGTTAGAAGATATTCACGCAAGCTTGTTTCTTGCCAAGTGTGATGCGGATTTGAATAGAGCAAACCACAAGCAAGGACAGAAACAAACGAAAACAACGAAATTTTGCAATGGTATTTGCTTGTTCCTTGTGCTGATTGGTGTTATATGGGCTCCTATGCTGGTAAGTGCTCAGCATAACATATTTTCATCTAGTAAATCAGTAGCATACTCTTGACTTTCTCCGTGATCATATCATATGAAAATAATGAAAATCAATAGAGGATATGATATCTTCCAAGTTCCATGGAAAATCAGGGAAAAGAGAGCAGGCCAGCAAACTGTACTACTGTTAAAATAGCCTCTGAAGTAATCTTCAAGACTTGATTAATACAATAATGCACTGGTTCCATTTCACATAAGTTTTCTGATAACTTTAACAAAGATGAATAGTTTTCTTAGCTTCTAGAGAATGATAGGTTAAGAACTCTATCTATTGGGATTTTGTGTGTGCCTCACCTCATATTAGGAGGGGCCTTGATTGACTCGGGGATGAACATTTTCCTAGAAACAGATTTCAATTTTTTTTTCCTGTGTCTGATGACTCTGATTTGTACGAATGGCAGGGAAAATCAAAGTCGTCCTTTACGTAACTAATTTTCCATTGTATAAATGCCAATTATCCCCTGCTCTTCCTAGTTCCTATTCCCTGCTTCATTCTCTTCTTATATTATATTCTGTAGAGCCTAAAAATGGAAATTTTATTATGAAACTTCAAATTTTTTTCCCCTAAATATTTTCTGTCAACAGATGTACAGCAGTGGAAACCCAACTAACATTGCGAATCCTATCAAAGACGCCGGTGTCCGAGTAGATATAAAAACTGTCAGTGGAAGGCTTACTCTATATGAGACCACCTTATGCAAAATGCTCTCAGGGGAGGACCTTGATATACGAACTAATCTCGACCCTCGTGGTTATTTGAAAGCATATGACGAGAATGATATTCAGGTGATTTGCTGCCAAGCTGATGCAAGTTCCATGTGGCTTGTCCCACCTATAGTCCAATCTAGGTTCATCCAGTCTCTTGGCTGGAGTATGGACATTCTATTTTCTTGGAAGTTTACAAGGGATCGACCAAAAGGCAAGGAGGTTGTCAGATATGAATTGATTCTTCAGGATCATGATTCTCCAAGAGTAGAACAAGTCACGGATGTTTTACAGGGTAATACCGACAGTTTTGCAATTTACGACATCTATCCTAGATACTTTCGCGTCACTGGATCTGGAGATGTGCGACTTCTTGAAGAGGCGGTATGTCTATGAACTTGGTTTTCTTTTATCTTGGTTCCTTTTTTATCTTCTAATGATCAATCATATTAGCTTAATACAGGTGGAGTTGGTCAGCGCAAATCTCACCCTCCATAGAGCCAGTCCAGGATGGTGGTCTTTTGATGACCTCGATCCTCTAGGGGTGAGTGATCACTGTGGACCAGCTGGACCTGTTGCTGTGATTGTTTCTGAGGAAACTCCACGTAAGTCATGGAAGATTCGTTTTTAGTGGCTTGCGATGTCAAAGATAATAATGATGAATGAATGGCATGATAGTTACAAAGTCCCTTCCCCCTCCCCTCTTCCTTGGACCTAGTTTCTCCCAACTACATCGGAGTAATCTAACATTGTGCTTCTGCAGAAGGCATTCTTGGTGAAACTCTCAGCCATTCAAGCATATGGGGTCTTTACATTACCTTTGTTCTAGCAGTTGGACGGTTTATCAGACTTCAATGTGCTGACTTAAGAATGAGGATACCCTTCGAAAATCTCCCTTCTTGTGACAGGTAACGTTTGTTGTTAAGCGTATAAACGGATCTGGGTTTAGTGATTTGTTATCCGTTCTCGTCCATACTGAAATTCAGGGTTCAAGACTTCTAGTCTAATACTTAAAAGTTATTGCCATTATATTTGCTTCGAAGCAGCTCTCATTTAATTACTTCAAGCAATTATAAATTTAGAAAACAATGTTAAATGTTGTACAAAAAAGGAGTTCCTGAATATGCTGATCAAAGTTCTTCCATCGTTCAACGCAGGTTGTTGGCAATATGCGAGAACATCTACACCGCCAGAGCTGAGGGAGAGCTTGAAGTTGAAGAAGTCCTTTACTGGACGCTGGTTAAGATCTACAGATCACCACACATGCTGCTTGAGTACACAAAACCCGACTGACAGCCTGAAAGGGTATTCTTACATCATAATATCCATATTGTTCAAAAAATTCAATTTGTTATTTGCAATAGAATACTATGTAACTATGTTGCCTCGACTCTTCACTTTGACTCACTGTAGTTGTCCACATGAAACGTCTTCCAACACGGCATGACACTTCGATCTGGCAAATACTCGTACATTGCGGGAGTAACGGAGACTTCAGAGAGTAAATATGAGTGAGAAATAATTAGATAAAGATGGGTCATCTCCCCGTCAAGGTTTGACTCAACATTCCGCCAATAAGTCTTATGTGAGACGATTGTTTGCATATAGGCAAGTCATTAACCATATTACTCCTCACAAGTGTTGGTAACATTTAATTAGTCTTGTGTAAGACCGTTGTATGAACAGAAGTAGCTATTATTATGCCAATGAATAAATGAGGTGCATCCGTGCTACCAAAAATAAAAGTATCCTATATACGCTTACAATTAGTGGCGATTATGGAGGGGGTGCAAAAAAAAAAAAACACACAAAAACGATACAACTATAAACCACAACAAACAGCCACATACAGCACACGCAAACAGAGCTACGACA
>LHUT01000869.1:0-15690 GCA_001412135.1 Silene latifolia subsp. alba
CGAGTTCAATTCTCGGAATGCCCCTCTTTTTTAATATTTTTACAAATTTTGGAAAATTAAGATTATTCTTCATAACTGCCTGATCGTTCGTTGAATTTAGCAAGTTATAAAGGAATTAGGTTTAGTTTGCATAATAAATTCTGCCTTATTTCCTGTTAATCACTAGTACAAACATTTATGCGGAAACCGCTAATAAAGTAATTTTACGAAGCCACATACTCAGCTAGTTCATTTGTTAATCGCAAATAAATTCGAATAAATTGTACGACTTACTACAAATCCTGAATAACACTAGGGAAGCTCAAACAGCAATCAGAAATAGAAGTGGCATGCATCCAAGAAGAACAAAATTGAGTATCAAACAAGACACATTCTAACTCAAGTAAATTTCTCTCGGCATTTCGACACATTCCAACAACAGTAATTTAGAATGCCACCAATATAAATGAACTGTAATGATAGATAACGCTCAGGTCTGATGTCTACTTGAATCTAACTCTCATATAAATGACTAAATGTTCACTCGAGATTTCTTTGCATGTATTTGTTGTCGGTATCTGGATTAAGGAGAGAAAGAAGGGATTAGACTTTGCTATCGAGTTCAGTGGAATCAGCTCCATTCTTTTGTTGCTTAGGCAATGAAGGACTCCGGCGTTCTTTTCCACCAGGCTTTGAGGAGGCATTGCCGTACCATATCATGCCTAGCACAGCTATGATCATGCCTAAGACCACATGTAGATTTAGACCCTCTTTTCCAAAGAAGATGAATCCGAGGATCAGAACTAGAATTGTCTTCATATGGCCAAGTACTTGGAAGGAAACTGCTGTGAATCTACCGATGCAGATGAACTGGCTCAGGTTTGTTCCAATTGCAATTGTGCATGAAAGGGTTATGAAGAACTGTGGAATGAAAGCAAAACATTAGCTGCGTGACTTTTTTTGCAGAGAAATCGGTCAAGGATTACCAAACAACAATACGAAATGATTGGCAAGTTTTGGCAAGCCCTGATGACCCGGCCTGAATAACCAAAACCACTCAGACAGACCAGTACTCGAATAACTGGACCTGGTCCCAAGCCAAAAATGACACGACTAACCAGAATAACCGTTTGCTAGGCATACTCAACAAATCATTTTTAAATTTGAAATATAATTTACGACAGCAAGGGATAACGTGCATGTTAATATGTTAAGGCTTTGGACCTCTTTGCTTTGTGCTCCGAGATAATAATGTCAAGATAAAGAAAGTGCAGGTACAAAATCTCGATGGTTGAAAGAATCACGCGACACCTTCCCAAAACTGAATTATAGAATTCTAAAGAATATGGCAATGAGAATAATGGCAAATAAGCATGTTCTAATGGGAAGTAGTCTTTACCACAGATGGTGCAGTGTAGTTGAACGCATCAATCCTTTTGCCAGTCAACCAATAATCGAGGAAAGGGCCAACTGTGAGCAGCGACACAGCCTGCACTGGCGCGGTGTGACCCAGTAGGTTGAAAGAACTGAGCGAATATTTCTTCTGTAGATGATGTACATACTGCAAAATAAATCAGACCGCGCTCAGAAAACTCAAAAAAAAAAAAATATCATTGGATGATGTCAGTGACAGTATGATAACATTTGCTATGTATTAAATCCTTTGTCATGTAAAAAGAAAAATGTTGTAAATTGCGATAACTAACACAGTAATATTGTACTATTAAGAAAATTCTTCACGACTCTGTTCCCCTCATGTTGAAAACAATAATGCTTTGAGTGAGAGTAGGGCACATGGTCTCATCCTTAAAAGTACAATATTAATGTCAATTGCCAATCATGCCCGCAGTTTCAGAGGACCACAGTAAGATTAAGATAAGATTGAAATGGCATTAACATGCAGTGCAAGAGAAAGAACGGCAAACATAAGTCATCAAAATTTCGGTTTCCCCATATTCCCATGACGAGCAACAACCTTACAAATGTTTTGTTTGTAGAAAAGATCCCTACCCTATCTTTCACCCCCTCACCTAGTCACCTCTGTCTTGACTCTAATCAGAGTTGTTACAGTTAGTTTTCCCTACTTTACAGTTGAATATTCAGGTCACAGAATCTTTGGAGAACATCCTTCATGTAATCATGTGTATTGAACGTAGAACAATACCTCGTTTCTAAGATCATTCTAGGTAAAGTAACACAAGTTGAAATACCTACGGTTGACAACAAAAGACTAACAGACAACTTTGACGGAATCTTCTATTGAAAAGTACTCTAACGATGTTTACTATTTCTGAAAAATATAGGGCATTTAAATATTTTATAGAAGTTCAAGATCAGCTAGGCAGAAATGTTGCAATATGCTACCTGTAGAAGCATGAGATATACTAATATATACATATGCAAACTAGCCTTTTCGAAATCCAAGTTCTTTAAAATTAAGCTCAGTAAATGGACTATAATGGCATCAGGAACTTACATATTGCTGTAGAGAAGTGCTCCAAACAGCAATGAAAGCAGCTACAAAACCCTTAGTATTTACACTGACATCAGTAACTGTGCATACCCCGACACCTACAAGAACAAGCCCTATGCTGAGCTTTGTGTCTCTTGAGTACCTAACTTTGTCGAGCACAATCTCCAACAGGCAAGAAACAGGTATCATACTCAACTTTGCAATCTGCGAAGAAATAGGAATTCTTGGATCTAACTCTTGTCTAATGTAATTAATGAGATTACAGAACTAAATGATAAGGGAATGTTACCTGATAGAACCCAACAGAGTTCAACATAAGACTGACATTCATGCCAACAATGGAAAAGTTTGCGAATATGACAAACTTCAGTAGGTCAGACAATGGTAAATGAGAGGGTTGAATGAATCCGAGCCATTTGAGAACAAGAGTCATTATGGTTGTGAAAGCAAAGTGCAAACCGGTCAACGTCGTAGCTGCATGATGTAAGTAGATGTCTGAGATGTAACTTCTACAACTCTATAAGGCATTTGACTGAAATTCAGAAAGCAAGATTAACTAGGTGGAAATATGAGGCATGTAAAAAAGATCCTACTAACTCTATGACATATATAATCCGCAAAACCTCATTATAAACTAGACATTCAGGCAAAATACCCAATATATAAGGACGAGTTGTTATCGTTTTAGGTTCAGATGACCTCATTAAGGCGACAAGCCTACCCAATTGATCTCTAATTTCTACTTGTTACTTTGAATTAATCAAAGTGCTTTCGTCTCTTTGCAACGAAATCAAAGCCCTATTTTCATGTTCTTCAAACCCCTGATATAAGAAAGAGTGGGCCTAATTTTTTGTGTACGTGTCTCTCTTCAGAGTACAGCTCAATACTCTAAACGTGTACGAAGACAAATAAGCGCAAATGAACCTTATAATTGTTAAAAACAGAATAGCTTCTCGGGAAAAAAATAATATCATCAATATTAATCCTCCATATAACCTATGACACAATACCAAGGTTATCTTGGTAATTACCTCTAGCTGTCATTCAGTGATGTTAAAAGTGGGATTTCAGCTTAATCTTTAATCCATAAAGGGAATTGATATCATGAACTTTAGTGGAGTAATCAATTAGAAGACGAGTACACTAAAAATTGCCAGTAATGCAAAAAAGTAAGAAGAGTATGTCTAGTTACCGAAGCTAAAGCCATATGAGGCCATCAAAGCCTTATTTACAATAATAATCCCCACTGATGTAACAACATTGAACATCCAAGCAGCAGCATCGATGCTTGCTTTCTTCTCTGCCTTGGTAGTTGGAGCCATATTTCTTGAACTATTTGCACAAACAAAGATGCTCACCCCTCAGTTATTGTTAACAATGCGGATCATTTCTTGTATAAGCATCGTCAATTCTATGACAGTTTATCTGCAAATATAAAAAAGAATATCGCCATCACGCGAATAAATAGAACTTTAAGTAACGAAACAAATAGCAACGGATTACTCAAAAACTCAATTAAATGCAGTCCGTAAGGGAAAAAAGTCAACATTCTTGTATCAGAATCGAAGCTATCAACGAGAGCTACCATAGACGCTTCAACACAAACCATTACTCTATAACCACGCGCAGTACATTATAGAAATGTTGAACAATTAGCAGCAAACCAAACTGCTACCGACGCTTACTCGAGTGTCTTCTTCGTAATTTGAAAAATGCTCTTTGCTGCATATCTGTCTAATAAAACCTCTCCGGTCTTAATAGAACCATGAAATGTTTTGAGTATACCTTACATGTTCAGAATCCGAGAATGCATTACTAGTGTACCAGAAGCGTGAGTCATGACCACATACAGTTACACAATCACTCTAAAAAATGTTCTTAGAAATTAATCTTAAGTATAATAATTTGATAACGGAGAAAGGGACCAGAAGCGGTTTTTCAAGGTTGCCTCTGTCTTACCATAAACAAAGAAATAATGAACTGCCCGTGGGTCAACGTTATTTGATGTTTTCCTATATCAAACGATAATGCAGGTATATTGTGAACATTTTACTTTCTTACTATAACAACAGCTAATGTTGGTATAGATGGTTCTGTACTTTAGCATCACTGCATCAGTAACAAGCCTGTCCATAAGATGTTCGTAAATGATTGAATATCCATAGGTGTTCTTGTAACACGAAGAACACCTAACTAATAGTTGCTCAACTAGACAACAAAAGTTGACTAACAGGCATAGGAATCCGGATTTATAGACAAGAATCACAAAACAACTGCAGATCTTTTTGAGAGAAAAAGAGAACATTAAAGGGAAAGAAGTACAAGGAAAATGGGTCCTCATTGCTTCTCAAGTGACAATTAACTAAGCCTTTATTTACTGGGTATTCTGTAGACGAGTTATTGAGGACGCGCAAAGGGCCCTTCTGCCCTAACCCGAAAAAGGCGCAATAATAACAACTCTCCCCAAAAAAATGAAAGGAAAATGTATATGCCGTGAATAATTGGATTCCGGTCATTCCAAACAACCAAAACACAGCAGACATTGCACATTCGAAGCAACTTTCTCTATTTGTGAGTACATGAACGCAGAAACATCAATAGGATAAGCTCAACACTGAAACATGATTTAGCACATTAGAAGAAATAGCTGACACAGAGGACACCATACAATGTTCACTCAGGCAGCACTAAAGAGAAAATACATCTAAACTACGAGGTTAATTCAAGACCCAGATATACAATGCAAACTGATTCAACCGTAAGTTTAGTACTTTCAAGAAAAGCAGTCATGTTCTTAGGTTTTTCACGTCTCTTTTGGATATCGTGTGAAACACTTTTTATACTTGCACAAGAGCACACAACTACCTATAAAGAGGATGCTTCAAAAACGCTGTACAACATCAAAAGTTAGTTTTCTCTATTGTAACTAAATCCAATAGACTTTCAAGTCTCGACTACATTTCAGACAAAAGTCCATTTCGCACTATTGTAATCGATAGCAACGACATGGACAATGTTTCAACTCTGCTGATAATGAACAGACATTGAGACAGCATTAATCAACTAGGTACACTATTACAGTAGTAGTACTCCGGCGTTGATAATAATAAGATTAATTATGCAGTATTATCTTCCACAAAATGAAGCTGCAATCTGACACAGAACTTCAAACCCTGCACAACCGGCAATCCGGCTATGCATCATCCATTAATACATTGATAGCATCCCATTTCCCTACTAAATTCAAACAGTGCCGGAACTAAGGGGGGCGAAAACCCAGCTCAAATAGCAATCATATATGCATCATCCATTAATACATACTGTAGATAGCATCCCATTTTCCTACTAAATTCAAACAGTGGCGGAACTAAAGGAGGCTAGCAACAAACAAAAAAGTTCAGAACTTTAGTTAAAATTTCCGATGTTTTTCTAGTTTACCACTTTACCCTATTACATTAATAGTTTGCCCCTGTAACTACAAATCCTGGTTACGCCATCGAATACAAACCCTAAAAACCCTGCATAAACACACTGATCTAAGCAGAATTCAGAGAAATAAAAAATGAGCTCAAACAATCACCATTTTCACTCCATCAAAGCTCAGAAGACAACAAATTTAGTAACTTACAATGTAATTCAAGAACAAAAACATAAACTCAATTAATGAATTAATGAATATAAACAGTAATGATCATAAATTCATAATTGCATAAATGCAAATGCAAAAACATTAGATTAAAGAAAGAAGATACCTTTATTAGATCAATGAAGGAGGGAAATTCAAATGTTGATGAAATGGGTAAAATGTATGATGATAAAGTTATGATCTTTAGATGTGAAAATTGGGTTTTTGAAATTCAATTAAATGATTAAATGATGGATTGATTGATCAATTGAATGATTGATTGAAAAATTGAGTGTGATTTGAATGATTGATCTTGTAGGAGTAATATTTTTGGGGTTTTATAAAACAAAATTAAATTAATGATTTAGGGGTGTAATTTGGAAGATTAAAATCTGAGAAAAGAGAGTAAAGGTGTAGAGGAAATGGAGAGATCTTTGCTCTCCTTCCTCATCTGGTAATCTAGTATAATTGTCACTTCTGTTATATTTTCACTGTTTTAGGTAGCGATAACGTCACTCGAAAATTAATTATGTCGCTTATTTTATGTGAGTAGCACAAGCATTTTGTACGTCTTTTTAATGTGTAAGTTAAAAAGAAAATCGAGTGTGATTGGAAATGATTATTAAAAATTTATCCATCGAGCCGTTATTGTTTTTTGTATGCATGATAATAGCTAGCGAAGCGATTTAACATTGAATTAATCGGTAACAATTTTGGTAGAATTGATAAGTATCTTGGAAATGTATTGAAAATTAATCTTATGTAAATCTATTTATGATCACTAGTTTCGCCTTCAGCGTGCGATCTTCGTAATTATTTACTGCAGGCTGATGAACAGGCTACTGCAGGCTTTGCAGCTAAATGATCAAACTTGGGTACAGAGAAACCAGGGCGGCTCAGGGACACCTGAGCAAGATAATTTTCCAGGCGAGAACAATATGTTGTTGGGTAACTCTGGTCGTGGCGTTTTTTTGGAAAATCGACAAAAAAAAACGCACAATGGCGTACCAGGGCAAACCTTTGACATGACTTATTTTACGTATTTTGACTAAAAATAATCAAAAATAGAAGACGACCCATTAACAGGTAAACAGGGAGATGATAAATACTGTAGTATCTTAACAGGCCTGTCAAACTTAACTTGGTACTTACAAGTTACAGGAAATGCGGCCAATTACACCCAACAAACAGCAGGGTAAAAAAAAGTCGTGTACTTGCAGATATCATACACCGTTCCAGAAGAAGTAGAAGCTGAAATGCATCCGTCACTGAGAATGAAAACTATATGATATATGAAATACTTTCTATTGCTGCTCGCCTACTCCGACATTATCAGACTGGGTGTAAAGTGTATAGAACACATCATGATCCGCTGAGAAGTGGAAACTGTCTGCCCGTGTGCACATGGAAACCCCTTTGCACCATCAAAGTAGTCGGAATAGTCCTGAAATTCCGCATTAACTTAAAGTAAATAAGATGGAAATATCCTTATTTTCATCTGATAGAGTAGGATGCAACGTCCTCCATTTGCATTGCGACTTCTAAGTCTCTGTGGCTCTAGTATCCATCAGTCAGCAGCTGAAAACAGCAAGAGCAAGTTACTGAATCATATTATGCCATTAGAGCAGTCCAACAGCCTAGCAACTATAACAAGGGTACAAAAACCAAAATCAAGTGCAGCGACGTGACACTGCCTACCTAGAAAGAAGTCAAAGAACAAAACTGAGGGAAACATTGAAACATCGCCCTCCGAGCAAAAGTAACGATGCAATCAACTGGCCAAAAAGGCACGCTAACAGAAAAGGCGGCAAAACGCAGAAAGCACAAGAATCATATCTAAGTGAGTGGACCAAAGATTGTTCCAAGGGTTAGGTAATTGCACAGTGCAGAGCTTATACTTCAAACCAAACAAACCAATATCAATTCAGGAAGATTCTGTAACAAATATCATCAACCCAGATTTCACAGTGACACGTCTCAGAAAATGTAAAATCAAGGTATGTCTGATGCCATCCTTACAATAGAAAGGATTGATACGAAATCTGTGATACAATCAGTATATATGCTGAGTCAGCGAACTCTACAAAACAACAATATAATCCACAATCTGTCGTACCACCCAAAAACGACAACTTAACTAAAACCACAGGCTGAAAAAGCGGGATGCTCAGTTACTTCACTTCACTGCCATCCATAAAGCTCAGCAACGGCTAAAAAGTAAAAGAAAAATATTTATTCTTGAGATCATCATCTTTTATATCAGAAATGTTGTCCAAGGTGTCTACATTTATATTGTATGCAAATATCAAGGATTTGACCTAAAGGTACACGGGTAATATCCGGGTGGCATGCGAGTGGCTGTACTCGCTCACTTGCATTAACGACCAATTTCGATAGATATATACGGGTTACTGGCTTGCACAATTGTCTTGCACTGCAGATCACAAGTATGGGAACCCACGACCACGCATCAAAATGGGTGCAACCCGCTTTCCAGATCCAGAGTCCAGTAGAATTATAGCTGAGGAGATAAAGGCTTTTCTCACACAGCCATATTCTTGAACCGAAAATTCCTTTCGGGAGAATTCAAGCAAAGGAAAACAATATTGCTTCATTTCAGAATTCATGTTACCCTAAATTCTATAGCTATACCAAGGTCCTTGTTTGTCAACACACACAAACTTTTTTTTTTTTTTTTTCTTCTTTTTAGTTCATTTTTTTTCTTTTTCCCCTTCAAATAAGCAATAAATAAACTACAAATGACGGAATGAATATATACAAAAGTGTTAACACTCTCCCCATGCTTAAACCAAACATTGTCCCAAATGGTAGGCGGGAAAACAAAATATAAGGGAAAGACAATATACCATCACCTAGGAAGAGCTAGACCCATTGCACGAACGACGGGTCCGACGAGCATGAGAGCGAGCCTCCCTCTCTTGATTTCTCTGCGCGATCTTAGCATACATTTCATTAGAAGGAGGTTGGTAGGTCTCTGGATACATGCGTTGAAACATGTCGCGAAAAGAGCGTTGAAGTGCCAAAGACTCCATATTCTGATCCTGGATGTAACCCATCTCATCCCTCAACTCCTCCATGTTGACCTCCATTCGCGCCCTCCACTCAGCATCATCTCCACCAACCCGGGGTCCACCCGAACTACCGGCCTCAGCTTCCTCTATCTCCTCATCATCAGCCCTCGCGGCAGGTGCCCGCCTTGCCAGAGGAGTCAAATCAACCATATGAGTCGGATCTGGCGGGATATTCAAATCCCGATTATGGGGCCCCACTGGGATTCCATCAACCCTCGCGGCAGGCACCCGCCTTGCCAGAGGAGTCAAATCAACCATATGATCCGGATCTGGCGGGATATACAAATCCCGATTAAGGGGCCCCACTGGAATTGGATCACCCTCTGGTCGGGGTAATCGCAAGTAAGGAAGTTTAACTCTAGTCCCTTTCAGCAAAGCATATGCCGGCTCATCAGAAGCAATAGGAGCAAGCATTTTCATCCTCTTCATCGACTCAATGTCCATCCGCGGATCTCCAGGGATACGGTCAGCATCATCCAAAGGTAAACCCAACTGTGTAGCAATCAAAGTAACAAGACCACCCATTGATAGCTTCCCACACTCCATTCCCCTTGTTTCCAGACAAGCATTAACAAACGCTTCAACCCAATCCGGGTGACCAACTCCCTCCGGACTCATACTCCACAAAGCTTTTATTTCATTCCTAGGAAGATTAGTTGGTTCACCCTGACAAAAGAAATCCATCGCTATGACACGATGCACAAACCTAAAAGCGGGGTGAGAAAGCCTAGAGCTCTTCTCAGTAATACTTGATTTAGCTTCATGATTAAGTGCAAACCAAAAATCAGCCACCGTTGCATCACTAGGACTCACCCATGCTTCCTCATTCTCCCTCGGCGCAACACCAAAGGCAGTTCTCAACTCTCCATATGTCATAACATGGGTTTGATTCAATAGTTGAAACCGGATGCTTTCAAACTCATCATCACCCACCTTCTCCAAGGTAGACAAGAACTCCAAAGTTAATCTCCTATACGTCGGAGCAGTCTTATCTAGAAACCCTCTAAGTCCCCCTCTACTCAACAACACTTCCACCGCCTCAAGCACACCTAACTTCGCCAATGCATCTCGGTCAAAGAACTTTGATACCAAAACTTCCCGTTTATCAAGTGTAAGATCACACCAAATAAGCTTTTGTTTAAAAGTCAAATTACACCCAAGATAGTTTACTCCAGCACGGAGTTTTGGCCTAGTGGTGGGTTTGGTAGCGGAAGTAGAACCGGGTTCGCCGGGGTTTTTACCAGGTGCTTTTCGTTTGGTTGTCATTAAAACTTTACCAAATTGAACAAAACTTAGCACATAAAAACCGTCTCAAAACCTTCAAATTGCGCAAATTCAACCAATTAATTAACACCTACTAAATACGTCTTATCAACCTCCAAACATTAAATCCTAGTTCCGCCAATGGTTAAATCCGATATGTTACTTCAAATTAAACAAGGGATTTGAATGATATAGAAAACACTAAAATTAAAAATAGAAATTGGAAAGATAATTGACAGTGTTGGAAACATTACCTAGCAACAAAATCAAAGCTTGAATCTAGTAATGTCAATCAAGAAGGAGATCCCATAGCATTAGCATTGTTTTGGAGCTTGTTCTTTACTGGGTATCGTAGGAGTGTTCTTTACTGGGTATGGAACTTCGGATAAATGCGTAGCGGTTAAGACCATGTCATGGACCAAGCGAGCGGGTTACGAGTTCGGTTAAAATACGGGCTTGGGTATAGTTTGGGTTTGAAAAATTCGGGTTTGTATCGGTCAGCTTAGATTATTTCAAAATTTTAAATTTAGATTAGTTTTATTTGTATTAAGTACAATTTTTTAATAAATTTATCTATTTACGTATTTGGTGGTCTTAACCTGAATGTGTCGGTTATTATCAGATCGGATTTTTTACGAGTGGGTTTCACTCGATTTTTCAGGTCGAGTCACCCTTTCACTACTCTAGGTGCGGCGGTTGTTTCAACGGTACGACAGATAATTTAACAAGTACATATATTACTACTCTATACTCCGTATATATTAAAAGAGTATTTATTAGAGTATTTAATAGTAGAGTATTTAGATTTGGATTTTTTTTTCTCTCCGGGATATATCAAAAATACATTGAATAATCATTATGAAATTATATACCAGTATAAAAGATTTTCCGTAAGGAAGTTAATTATATATTTTTTTTATGATTTTTCCATATACTCGTTTTTTCGAGGAGTATATATTAAAAATAAAACACAATGTCAAATGATTGCCTCGAAAAATCCAAAACATCATCGAAAAAAAATGTGCAAATGCGAGACGGTCTTGCATTTGTCCATCAAAAATACTCTCGTATTCTTCATTATACGAGCAGTCAAAATATGACCATGTAAACTATCAGGAACCCGAAAATAACCGAGACATGTTCAAGTGAAGACCAAACTTTTGAAATACAGTTGCAAACTTGCAATGCAACATCACAGGTCAAATTTGGTACCCATGGGTTTGGGAATCAAAAACAAAAATTCCAGAAATTATCAGTAGGACCCAAATTCCTCCTTCCAAGTTCCAAACGAGGAGTGAATCTAAATCTAAATCTCAGTCATATAGTAAGACTGTCTTACCCGCAGATTTCAGCTATATGCGCGCGATGTTTGCAGTAAGAATACGAGCATTTGAGAATAGTAAGACCGGAACATCTCTTCCATTACCAATGAATTTTAAAGCTTCTAAGATCCTTGTTACATGAGATTCCTACTTAGGACACCGAACGAGAACAACTATTTGCAGGCGCTTCTGATGAAAAATAATATCCTGAGCTAGTGATTTAAGAAAATAGAGTAGCACTGCGACGTAGCATTCCTCAAGAATCAAGCCTGAAAAAGGCCCCAATCGTTTACTTTGAAGCTGGTAACAGAAACCTTGAAAACCTCAGCCATCGACGTACGTCCTGACTGTTCTGCAGGCCTTACCGCTCCAGCTCCAACTGTGCCCGCACTTTCACTCAGTGGACTGCAATCAAAAGATTTTCAACAGTTAAAAACTGCCTTTTAACCAAGGAATCATTCTATACAACATGAATAAACCTTGCAGATGAGTATTATTTAGGCTTACTTAATAACAACAGGTTCATATGCAGTGATCAGGACATCAGTACCAGCTTCCTTAAGACGCAGATTTGCCAGATAAACCTGCATAGTTCACAGAGAGGTGGGCAAACTTAATCAATTTCGACCATTTATTTCTCTAAATATATGTAATTTAAAATGTAAAATCTG
Organism: Silene latifolia subsp. alba; assembly: GCA_001412135.1. Lineage (NCBI taxonomy): Eukaryota > Viridiplantae > Streptophyta > Magnoliopsida > Caryophyllales > Caryophyllaceae > Silene > Silene latifolia. The sequence continues at coordinate 12,426 of LHUT01000869.1, forward strand.
CCATGTTTGACTTATCAAAATAGTTTTCATATGATTACTGAAAAAAGGTTGTATCTAGTATATATATCTCGAGAATATCATACAAAGTTTGAAATTGTTTTACCCTGAAAGTCAAATTGAAATAAACGATATGAAGAGAGTATTATGTAGTAATTGAGAGCCGAAGAAAAATGAACATAAGCAATTCATAGACCACTTACCCTCACGATATTCTGCGCTTCTCTCCCTTGCCTCCCCTTGGAGATAGCCTGTATAACAATGACAGGACAAAGCTTGATGAGCTCATACGTTGGTCTAGTAAACATAGGAAACAGTGTGGAGTTGAACAGGCAAGTTCTACTAAACAACGGGCAGAACTGAAGCCTGACAACTATATATGTAATTTGTTAACTACAAAACTCGATTCGTGGCAAACAAGTAAACTAATTGAAAACTAATAGTCTCAATCTACCAACTTATCAGAAGGTATTTGAGACCTTTCTCCGGTGGAAGCCTTCAAGACAAAGTGAAAATGAGATAAGCCATACCATTTGGCCAACAGCGGTGGTTACAACAGCTGGAGTGTTTCGGTAGCTCAATGCGGGAGCCTCTATGACTCCTGACTGTTCAATTACCTGCAGATGAAAAATTGTCAGTGTTTAAAACAATATCCTTCTTAAATGTTCCGTCAATTTCTGGCACTTGACCCAGATGACGCCTCCATGGTTTTATGGCAGACAAATATAAAAGGCAGAGGAATGAATGCTAACACACTGCCAATTAATGATAGCATTTTACGACATTGATTAATCATATCAAGCATACTAGAATCTAATCAAATCTTTGCATTATAATAAAATTACTGACAACAAAATTAAAGCAAATATAAGAGGGCAATATAAGGCTATAGGATAAGTGGGGAAAAAAAGTATTCCATCCAAAGAACAACGAGAGCACCATCCGAATTTGATAGGGGGGGAATGGAGATCGACACTCAATGGTCGATTTGTAATAACCTCTTCCCTGATCCTCTCCTGTAAAGGGGTCAATCATCTACTGCCACAGCGGTTTCAAGTTTCAACATCCTAGAAACTACTAACAGCGGACTTCAACTTCTGCCCTGTCGGCTGTAGCTATAAACGGATTCTCAAGCACATCATAACAAGTACAGGGCTTTCACTAAACACAGTAGCAGTCAGCAAAGCCGGAATACAAGATTAAGATTTTGGGGGGCCGCAATTCCAGGTTGAGGCTGCAAAGGTAAATGCCAGCCTCAATGCGAGCGAAAATATAATAAATATTGTGATTCTCAAAGTTATATATACAAAGTCGAGGAGGGCGGCTGCTAGTTGCCACTACTAACCCCTTAACTCCGCCAGGACCACCACTTAGTGATCACACTCAACCTCGACAACTCCTATACCGCTACTTGCAACATAATTCAACTATAAAACTCGGCAGGTAAACAATCAATCAGTCAATCACAGAGATGCATACTACAAAATTCAGCCAAAGGAAAGAAACAAAGCTAAACTTACCATGCCACCTTCGGCATCCTGTTCCGTAGCAAGATCTTGAAGGAACCATACAGCACTATTTTCATCAGTAACCTCATGTTTCAAGTCCAGCAATTCAACTATGATACTCTCATCTCTATCAGGGTCAGAAAAAGCTTCCTAGAATCACACACAAAACCCACATCAAACCAATTTACATAAATCTTTAAAACACTCAAAAATTTAACCTTTTCATTTTAAAATATCCAAAAAATAAGATGATACTAGAATGATAAACCGAAATATTTACATAAACAATGAAAAATCTTTATCAAAATTACATTCTCTACAAAACAATTTTCATAAATACATAAATGGGCAAACACAAGCAGGGTGAAATACTGAAAGTGTGTCTTATAGACTGTGTTAGGAGACAACTCAGAAATTGTGAGGATATTTCCACATTCGGGTTCTTAACACGCGCCCTTAAGACACAAGTTAGAAAAACCGTTAAACAAATAGTAGAACAAATTGAAACCCATGATTCAAAATAATAACACAAATTCAAAGAACCAACCTGGTGATCAGGGACTTGCCTAACATTGCTCAAATCCTACACAATTCAACACCAAAAAAGACAAGATTTTGATCACTACCCACAAAATTCAAACATTCATACTAACAAATTAAGTAAAAACATTAACGAAAATCACAAGGTTTAAGTCAAATAACCTGGAATCTATCAGGGAACGTCATAGAAATTGCTCCACCAAACAAAGAGTGCACAGAAAATGCATCTTGTGCCATTTTCAGCAATTAAATTGAAACCAAGAATTCTTATTAACTGCAGTAACAACAAAAATAAATTGTCTAATTAAGCAGAAATAATGAAGATAAAAGGAGCTGAAGAATGTACTTGATGATGGAGTTTGTGGACTGACCTGAGAAAATGAAGGATTATGAAGTTGGTTGCAGAGTTCCAGAAAGTGCAGAAAAATGGAGGATGAAGAGGTGTTTATATATGCGTGCTTTAATTAGCTTCATAATGACGCCCCTAATTATCCTTTGTGCTTCATAGTGACGCCAGTTCTTTTTTTCTTTTCTTTTTTCCATTTATACTGAGTTTTTTTCCGGGTGGTAATCGGGTTGGGACTTGTACCAGGTCTAACATTTTTAGACGAGTTGGTTTTTGGGTCACTTGATGCGCCGGGTTAGATCGAGTTTGGATCGGGTGTAGTTATTGTCATTTTTTTATCGTGTTACTTCAATTTTTTTACCAATAATTTTTGTTTTTGCCGGTTGTTTGATTTTGTTACAATGTTATCTTAAATACTAAATCACTTTCATATAAATCAATGTTAAGTTTTGTTCCGGGTGTAATTCCAGAGCAGTTATTTGTTACCACCCGTGCTTGTAGAATGACGTCTTTGGTTGAATCCTCCTTGCGGTCTCCTGAAACGATGAACAAACTGAGGGCTCGGCTTTGGACCGAGCGATCTCACTCCGACGCTCAAGTCAGTAAACTTAGAGAGATAAGTTGTTGTTACTTGGCGAAGTATATATTGTAGAGAGATAAGGAAGATATTACCAGATGAATAGTGATTCTTAGGTTAAATTGTGGATCTCCTCCTCAATGAGAGTTGAGGAGTATTTATAGACTTTCACCTTTTGTCACGTAGTGGCCAAGTGGCCAAGTGGCTAGCAGGTGGAAAGACTGATCTACCCCTCGGCCGAGGGACCCATGGCAGGCCGGCGGGCCCTGTTGACTCACCGCCGAGGGGTCTTGGATA
>LHUT01000869.1:16037-29203 GCA_001412135.1 Silene latifolia subsp. alba
TTTTTTTTTTTTTTTTATTATTCCTCTCTATGACTTTCCCACTTCACGAATCCCATATTATTTACACGTCAAAAGGCAATTCTTGTTTTTCTCTTGCATTTTTAGTAAAAAAGAAGCAAACTTCTTACGAGTTCGTATAAAAAAGCTGTTATACATTATAATTCACACAACAATAAATAAATATTCGTAATTACTTACCCAATAAATAATCGCCTTATATCATTCTATAATAAAACCACTCAAAATTCTAGTGGTTAAAACTTTGATAAAACTTTGATATGGTCTAAGTTTATGTTTTCTAGATTTTGAGTCTGTCACTCTCCGGTGGTACCTGATATAAGTGGTTTGCACGCCATCACATATAATCGGGGTTACACACTGTACACCAAAGAACAAAGATAACCGTTGCGGGTCTTTTCGTAAAAAAAAAAAAAAAAAATCCATATCCGTTACAAAATTTTCATAATGACGGAGTCTTTTTCTATTTACACGACACCACCCATCGTTCAAATTCCAAACCTCTCAATAATTCCCCTTTTTTCTTTTCCCCGACAATCGTTACCCTAATTGAAAAGCTAAACCCTAATCCCCAATCGCAATCCAATTAAATTCCCTCTTTCCCTTTCAAATCTCAACTTTAATCAACAGATCTTCTTTTCGACACCTCTCAATCATGTCGATTTCGCAATAATCTCACTTTTCTGCATTTTGGGCGATTAAATTGGGGATTTTCTGGAATCGTAAATTATTTAGGGTTTTATTTATTCAATTGAAGGATGAGTAATCAAAGGAAAAAGCCGTTTCAAATTGAGGCGTTCAAGCATAAGGTTGTGGTTGATCCGAAATACGGCGATAAAANNATTCATGAGATTTATAATCATAATTCTAGTAATCTCAGTTTTGAAGAGCTTTATAGGTGATTCATTCTTCTTTCTAATTAATTGATTTTGTTTTTTGCTCATTTATACAATTTAATTGATGTTGGTGATGTTTGTTATGCACCTGGTCCCGATCATTTGTTTACCTTTGATTTAAATATCGATTACAAAGAGTAAAATGGGTAAATGTATTGACGGGGACGCAGGGAGTACATGAATAGATTTGTTCTTGCATTTATAAGCTCGTCTCGATCATGTATAAGCTTTGATTTAAATATGGCTGACGAAGAATTAGAAAGGTACAATTGACTGAGAAGGAGGGAGTAGTCGAATAGCTATGATGATTTGATAACTGGGAAGTTGTGGAAGGTATATAGTATAAACCTTGGGAAAGAATGGTGTGTGTTGTTCTGGGTTTGAGGAAGCGGTGGCGAAGTGATCTTATTGTAATGTGTGTAACATCTTAGTTGGATGTATTTTTGAATGTTTGGCCAATGGCCAGTGAAAAACCAGGAATTAACAACGTGAACAGAATTATGAATTGTAGGATGAGGTTGTGCTTCTGTTGTCGGTTTTCGGAGAGGGTTGGATACTTGATGCTTTTGAATGTTGAGCAACCAAAATCTTTCATCACCTGTTTACCTGTGAACCTGTCTATGATGGATTGTTGGTCGTGTTTTATTCACCCTTTTGAACAGCCCATTTTGTATAGGTGACAATTTGTGGTGCTTCTATATGTTAATCCACCACAAATCACCACTGTCAAAGTGAGCAATGCATTTGAGCAGTATTTATTGTGATTGGATGTATCAGTTGATAGCTTTGTAGTACTTGACTATGCCTAGAAACTTTATGTTTGGAAGGCTTGGATTTAGTTTTGTGCAATGTTGTTTTTGCGGTCCTGGTGGGCAGAGTAGCTTAGATTTCATCCCTCTATCTGATGACCCCATTCTACTATATTGGATGCCTGAAAAGGATTTGAATCTAATTGGTAGGTTCCAGATATTCTTTCAATCAACCTAGGTTGCCTACCCTGTAATCAGTGCAATCGGGAAAATCATTGTTCATCATTTTGAGAGAAGCAATGTCCGGTTTCTTTTGCTTATCCTGTTACGAACTCTTGCAATCTCTCAACTTTGATTCCTATGATGTTGGTTCCATGTAACTTCTTCACCCCACCAAGCAACATCTGTTTAATCTGGTGGTATTTGCTTTTTGTATTCTTGTATGTTCCTGTGGTGGTATTGTTTTTCTAAGTGTGTAAACAAAAGAAATGTCACTCTTATATTGATAGATATTTAAATATTTGGAGATGCTCTTTTTAGACACATGCACGCAAGCTGCCAGAATCGAAACGATGTTTTCTTCCAGGGAATTAATTACAGAATGAACATTCAATTTGTGTGGGGACTGGGGAGTAAGGGAAATATTCGGGAAAGTGGCTAGAAATACTTGGTGCATGTGCATAGTTAGAGTAGCTGCTGTTATACGTATAGGGAGGGCCTAACAAATGCTGGTTTGTGGTGGATTTAGCTTGTTATGTACTAAGATTTTAATGCGACTGCTTTTGTCATTACATACATGCTCTTTGGCTGCTACTCTGCTGAGTGATAGAATTACTCAGATAGTCAGATATCTTCTTGCTTATGAGAATAGCCGATTGTTTTCTCAGAACGGGGAGCTTCAAATATAATACGTGGATGAATGGGCGAAGGATTAGAGTATCTCTTTGCTTAGTTCATGGCACCTATGTTGAGTGTTATTTAATAACTTTCCACATCGTTAGTATTTGTAAAGAATAAGAATAATATATTGCTTGGATTGTAGTAATATGATAGAAAAAATGAGAAGTATGCTAGAAATTCTTTTGCTCTCCACAGTGGGGAGTTCTACATCGAAGTTGATATTAGGAATACTCTTTTATCAACAAAAAGCAGTGCCAGATAGCTTGTATCTTTGTAGGGATGATGGTAAAATTAGAATATATCAGATTTAGGCATTCGGCTGAAATGGTAAAAGTAATTTGTACTCAATTAAAAGTGAAGAAATGGGTTAAATGGACATTGCAGTTTTACATGTGGGCTTGTGCTCATGCATCTGTAGCCTTAATTTTTTGCTTCCCCCCACGTTTCTCATTTATGCTTTTGTTTTATGCTTGCTACTATGCAGAAATGCTTACAATATGGTTCTCCACAAGTACGGTGAGAGATTGTATTCTGGACTTGTGGCAACCATGACTACACATCTGAAAGAAATCTCAAGGTCCATAGAAGTGGCTCAGGGAGGCTCTTTCCTTGAAGAGTTGAACAGAAAATGGGCTGAACATAACAAAGCTTTACAGATGATCCGGGATATACTGATGTACATGGACAGAACATTCGTTCCCAGCACTCACAAAACACCTGTGTATGAGCTCGGCCTGAACTTGTGGAGGGACCATGTTATCCATTCCAGCAATATCCAGCCAAGGCTCTTAAACACTCTTCTTGATTTAGTTTTAAAAGAGAGAACTGGGGAAGTTATAAATAGGGGGCTAATGAGGAACATAATCAAGATGTTTATGGATCTAGGTCCTTCTGTCTACCAAGAGGACTTTGAGAAGCCATTTCTCGAAGTTTCTGCTAACTTTTACCATATTGAATCTCAACAGTTCATTGAGAGCTGTGATTGCGGTGATTACTTGAAAAAGGCCGAGAGGCGGTTAAACGAAGAAATTGAAAGAGTTTCTCATTATCTGGACGTTAGGAGTGAAGAAAAGATAACTAAGGTGGTGGAGAGGGAGATGGTTGCTAACCACATGCTAAGGCTTGTTCACATGGAGAATTCAGGTCTGGTGAATATGCTTCTTGATGATAAGTATGAAGATCTTGGGCGAATGTATAACTTGTTTCGTCGGGTAGCTAATGGTTCCAATACCGTCCGAGATGTGATGACGTCTCATATAAGAGACACCGGCAAGCAGCTTGTTACTGACCCAGAACGGGTGAAGGATCCTGTTGAATTTGTGCAGCGTCTACTAGACGAGAAAGATAAATATGATAAAATAATAAGCTTAGCATTTGGCAATGATAAGACATTCCAGAATGCTCTGAATTCTTCATTTGAGTACTTCATCAATTTGAATCCCCGTTCGCCCGAGTTTATATCTCTATTTGTGGATGATAAACTCCGTAAAAGCCTTAAGGGTGTTAGTGAAGAAGATGTGGAGGTTGTACTAGATAAAGTCATGATGTTGTTCAGATACTTGCAAGAAAAAGACGTTTTCGAGAAGTACTACAAACAGCATCTGGCCAAACGACTGTTATCAGGAAAAACTGTGTCCGATGATGCAGAGAGAAGCTTGATAGTCAAGCTCAAGACAGAGTGTGGCTATCAGTTTACTTCGAAGTTGGAGGGAATGTTCACTGACATGAAAACTTCTGAGGACACTACTCAAGGGTTTTATTCTAGCCATGGTGCAGAGTTAGGGGATGGGCCCACACTGGCTGTGCAGGTTTTAACAACCGGTTCTTGGCCTACACAATCAAGTATTCCTTGCAACCTGCCTGCTGAATTATCTGTACTTTGTGAAAAGTTCCGTTCGTATTACCTCGGGACACACACCGGAAGAAGATTGTCGTGGCAAACTAACATGGGCACTGCCGATATTAAAGCAACTTTCGGTAAGGGTCAAAAGCATGAACTAAATGTCTCTACCTATCAAATGTGTGTCTTAATGCTCTTTAATAATGCCGATAGACTTACATATCGGGAAATTGAGCTAGCTACTGAGATTCCTACCATAGAGCTTAAGAGATGTTTGCAGTCTTTGGCTCTTGTTAAGGGTAAGAATGTTCTTCGGAAAGAGCCCATGAGCAAAGATATTGGTGAGAATGATTCCTTCCTGTTCAACGACAAGTTCTCAAGCAAATTCTATAAGGTCAAGATAGGAACAGTTGTATCACAGAAAGAGTCGGAGCCTGAGAAACAGGAGACAAGACAACGGGTGGAGGAGGATAGAAAACCACAGATAGAAGCTGCTGTGGTACGGATAATGAAGTCGAGGAAAGTTTTAGATCATAATAATGTTATTGCAGAAGTCACAAAGCAATTGCAGTCTCGGTTCTTGCCAAATCCAGTGGAGATTAAGAAGCGCATTGAGTCCCTCATCGAACGGGAGTTCTTGGAAAGGGATAATGCTGATAGGAAGTTGTATCGTTACCTCGCGTAAGGTGAGGGAAGTTTTAGTGCAGTTTACTGTGTCATTCTGATGTTTACTGCTGAAAATGGATTCAATGCTGTATCTTATGTTGATTAATGGGTCGGTTGCGCTTGAATTATACCCATCCCAATGGAAGTTTGAATAGTTTTCCTTCAATTTTAGGGGTTGATTTTACATGCATTTTTCCGTTTGGTCTCGTGATAACCCACAGTTAGTTGTCTCAAACTGTATTACCGTTGTAACTTGCAAGTAAAAGTGAAAGCCTGATAATCCCGTTATTGTTCTCGGAACACTTTTTATCCATTCCAAAGGGTAAAACCTACAAGGCTGTTACCTCATATGCCCTTGTAATATTGGTAGCTGTTTTTAAGCCCTACTGTATCGGTGCTACATTGTTGTTTTTAAGTACAGTTGTTTCGGTGTCATGTTGCTCACTGGGAAGTCTGTATGCTGGTGTATAGGAGGTAGCTCTAGCAGCTCACCTGTCCCATTTAACGTGTATCTGCGTGAGACACAAAACGAGAGTGTCTCACCTGAAGACATCTTTGTCGATATATTTTGTCACAGGAAGTGAGACAGGAGGTACAAGTAATAGAACAGATTTCACAACTCAGGCTGCCGTCGCTGTATTTGGGGCAATATGTCTGATGGCTCATTTAGTTTTGCTTGGTGTTTCAGCGTATTGCTAAATACAATTCAGATATCCGAAAGATTGCTTTATGACATCCTAGAGCACTTGTAACTTCCCAGACATCCTAACCGCTAACTCATCTACAATAGACGGATACTACTCAAATACTCGGTTGTTTTTTTTCTTCTTTTTTTTTTTTAGAATTGTACTTGATTTGTAACGACTTTCTTAATCAAAATAATTACGTCTGTTAAAATTCAAGAAATAGTCGGACTCTTTTCAACATGTTAAATTTATTAGGGATTCTCAAGAGACGGAGTTTTACAAAGATCACAAATAGGAACCTGTGAAGATTTGTACTTGGGGAGTTACAGGTAAGAGTTCTGAACACGTCAGGAGCACAAGCTCAGTTGTTCATCACTGTTGGAATGAATAATGCCGGCACAAAAATCTCAAATTACATGGAAATCATAGATTCATCAGGAACTTCATCATCATTCTCGTGGGCAGTTACATCACTGGAAGAATGAATCATCCGAAAACCAAGGTCTGTGAATCATACGACTGAGGTGAGCGCCACACAGACGGGATGGCATTCTGATATACTGCAGAGAAACAGCAGTTGTTTAGTTCAAGGGAACCTGCATATCCAGACTGTTGATTAAAGATGCATATTTACAGATCAATCACGTCTATCAGGTCGTCTCATCTAAACAAGCATTAGCTAAGTACAGCACAACTGAAAATCAACTTAATGATAAATGACTGTAAAATTGTAGCATGAACACTCCTTTCTCTAGTCATCTCAGAAGTTCGAGATTCATCATACTGAAACTCAACATCTCTGCATCACGTCCGGCTTTAGCCATATTGTTACACATATCATCTCGATCTCATGATACTGTATTATTGTTCCTAGTTCATCTTGAATTCAGAATGCGAAATAAACAAATTTGTGGAGCATCAGATGTTCTTCGCAGTTAGAAAAGAAAAGATGTGAACTTAACTACAGATTTGTTCAATTTGATCTTCACCACAAAAGTGTTTAGCCGACTGCAATATAAGGAAATAGTAGTTTTGAATTTTGATAAATAAAATGCGACAAAATTTACATAGTACCTCTACATATATGGTTATACGAATGATCAAAGTTGACCACTTTAGACAATCGCATTCAGATGAGAACAAAATAAATAAGTATATGGTGGAAGTAGCAACATTTTCATTGAAATAGAAAAGAACTCGTGATGAGAGACAAGAGATATAAATATAAAACAAACCTGAACTTCTGGATAACGAGGACGCACAGACAAATTAATCCACAGGTTCATCAGATCTTTGCCAACTTAGGTTGAATTGCTGAAGAGGTATAAAACCACACACAACAAAACAAAAAAAACATCAGGAAGGAAGTAACGCATATTTACTAGTGAAAATGCTGCTGGTCAGTAAAAAAGGAGAAAAAAAATGGTTCTAGATGGTTCGGATAAATATTCATTCTTCTAAACAAGGAAACACTGGTGATTTATTAGCTACCTCAATAAACAAAAACTAAATCACTTGGAAATACATCCAAGTTCATAAAGAGCTTTTAAGACTAGTACGTGATCACATTCTCTACTGGGGTTGAGTCTTAAGAGTACAACTCGTCATGCAAGGATAGAGAATAAATGAATAAGGGCTATTACCATGTCAGGAAAACAATCTTTCTCAGTGATCAAGGAGGGGCCGGCAGAGATGAATCATCCCTATGATGAAATAACTTAACTAGTGCTCGGCGTTCACAATCCTACAAGGAACAAGCATTCCCAAAAATAATCACTCAGTTACAAAGTTCAACAATGATAAAATTGTTATGTACTCCGTATTAAATAAGAAAGACTAGTTGCATATATACTGTATATAGTGACCATGAACAACACTAAATATACACCTGCTATAAAGTACTGCGTTATAAGAGCTCTCAAATTACAATCAACATGTTTGTTTCTTAATTCTGTTGAAGTGGAAGATATAAGTACGAGATATATAAGAAAAGAACTCTCATTTGCACTTGGAACCGACTACAGGCAGAAAGAACCACTGAAAGAAAACTTCTTATCCTACTAAACTTCTGTACGTTCCGCAATAAGATGTTATATGAGAAGACAGTAAATGGAGCTAAGAACTAATTACTCTTTATCTCCAATTTCAGTTTTGAAAAAAAGCACCTAGTGTACTCTCATCGTTCACCCGATTCTTGAAGCTTTAGATCTACTTACTCTCACCAAAGAATGGTCTCAGAACAGTCGAGGAGCTATTTGAATAGAGAGCAAGAAAAGTGCAATGCTAACAGCAAACTCTCAAGTATATAACAAATGAATAAGCACATATTAGCCAAAAATGTAACCTTGAACATGTGAAGGAAGAATGGTCTACGAGAATTAGTTCGCTTTAACTTTAGATAGGTGTAGGCGAAGCTGAGTTGGTCCCGGGAGGTGAAACGATCGACTTCATTAAACCAGAGACAAGAAAAGAGATTTGACATTGGCGTGTGGGCCCTGATTATAAATGAGCCTTCAGGAACATCTGCGCATGAAGAATATGCGACACAATTAAATGGACAACAGAGGGTTATCACAAGTAGAGAAACCTTTAAAGGAACAGAGATTAGAACGTACAACTTGGAAGTAGTTTATGAGGGTCGGAGGCATCAAACTTGGTGAGACCGTCAGACCGGTAAAACATGAACTGCTCATCTATAGCAGTGTGGTTGTACTTATTAAGACGCTTATTTTGGAGCACCTCCTCCCACAAACACTGACGATCGTAATGTTTCGAAATAGCAAACTCTGACCGTGTTCTCCATAGAAAATGTTCCAGAATTAGCAATGGATCAGCATTAAGCCGCATCTTACTATCTAGCCAGATTGAATACCTGCATAGTTGCAAGTGAGCCATCAACATACAGAGATGATACTATTCACAAACAATTAATAACAATGGCAAGAAGAACTACCTAGAAGATGGAAATAGGCGATGAGCTAGAAGCTTCGGGACCTTGCCATTTCTACGCATGTCCTCGTATGGCAAATTCCTGACAATAACAATTCTCCATAAACCCATGCGTCCTCTTTCATCGGGAACATTTCCTTCAGCAGATAATTTTATCAATGTTTGCTCATCCAGGAACATAACAAAACATACATTTCTCTTGGAATATTCACTGATCTGTTACAAGCAAATTCGTATGTTACACATTTGGTTTCAAAATTTTATTTGCCTACCAGAATTCCCGAGCCTGCCAAGCGGCTCAGCCTTGATATGGGGAAAATTTGAAAATACAGACAACTTTACAAGGGGTAAAGATAATGTCATCATCAATATGCATGATACACTCACCAATTTGCTAGTCGGCCTTCTTAGAAAATCAGAACTACCGAAGATGCAAGATGAAACAACAATAACACAGGACTGCATATACTTGGTGTCCTTATCATCCAATTTAAATCCAGAACCCCCAATTCCATCAGACCCCTTTACAAAACCACAATGCAGAGTCTTATCTCCAGCATGAAAAGATTTCTCCCGCTCTTCAAGGGATTGATGTCCTCCAAATCTGAGATCAGATGGGCTCTTAATGACTGCTTTATCCTCTTTGTCGACATAATCTAATTTAAACCTCGTGAAGTTAATGTAATCTTTGGGCTCCAGGATATATTCAACACTTTTTGCAAATTCAATGTCACACGGATAATCTGTATGATATCATAATATCAGGAAAAAAACCACACCCACACTCACACACGCACGGGGGGAGGAGGGTGGCAGGATGTTGTTAGTAGGCAAGTTCAACATGTAGGCTATGCATGTACAACAACTTATGGTAGCATTGATTATAGCCATTATAGTAATCTACATAATAACAGAGAAATAATGTTACTTACAAATCCCAAATATCAGAATAGGCTAACTATTTACTTACGCATATGCTATCTAAGTTAACATTCAAAGAAAAACAAGAGCATTTCAAACATTAAATTCTTTGGTTAGTTCTACTCCAACTATGGTGACAACAGAAACCTCGTTATCTGCCTTCTGCCATATATTCCATTTTCAACCACAAGACAACGAGTCCTCCACAGTTTAAGTTATGTCTGATTCCGCATGACTCAATTATTTACTCGGAAACTATCCTAAAATGAGGCTGTGAGGACACGCCTTAAAACCCCCAAAAAAAAAGATAGTTATCAAGTGTTGTCAATTTATACAATCACAAAAGTAAAGTGTTGAAGTAACACAAGTAACAAGTGCCTTCATAGTTCATAGAGTAAATCTACACCTGGAATATCAAATGTGTGACAAATAAAAGATTAGCAGCAAACTGATGAAAACTTAAGCAATTATATACGCCGGTTAATTTACTACTCCGTATTTTGCAAAACCTTATTTTAACATGGGTCAAGGGTCAGCTGTGATCCTTTTTACCATTGATCTGGTACAAAGTACAGTCTTAGCACAATAAAAACTTTTTTAAAAAAAAAATACATATCTAGTAATATACAGATGTAAAACAAGCTGAGACAAAAATTAGTGTTGGCTAAGGTCGGTAACCAACTTCGGTCATTGATTTAGTTGCCTAACTCAACAATCAACTCTACGGTGTTTAACTATCTGCTAGCATATTAATTTATGAAAATCTCCTTTTTCCTTCAAAAAGAAATATGAAAATCTAAAAAAGAGATGCAAGTAAATGAACTTACGCAATAACAGAGCTACAAGACTTTCACAACTCATAACTGGTACAAAGTATACATTAACTCCGACAACCCCTTCCCAAGAATTTAACATGTGGTTTACACCTCCAGACGACAGAGCAAAAAGCACAGCATAGTAGACTAGACTTACGTTTCCGGGACCTCCTTTTTGGAGGAGGGTTGATCTCAGCAACTTTATCTTCTATATCAATGGATGAGATAGATTCCAAGGTATTGTTGATCACTAAGAGGCCATCTCTTGCACTAAAAGAAGATTGTTCCTTTGAAATGTTCCTGTCAATTTCCTTTTCACCTACAAATTTTTATCCATAATTAGAAAAGATAACAATTCATTGAAAGACCTTCCAACAGATACATATACTAATTATAAAATATTCTTTCAGAAACTAAACAATGCGTTTCAGCCGCTAGCACATTAGGTGCGGCTGTAGTATAAGGCACGCCTAATAAAGTGCACTACCGTGCAATTCCATATATTTTGGCATATTCGCCATAATCCTAATTGAGGTCAATGTCTACCGAGAGACACGGGCAAAAGGGGTCTAGATGTAAGAATTACCAATGGGGTCTGGCTTCTAACTCGAGGTATCAATAAACTACCCAGGAGGAACCTGGCTCTATCCAGATCAGTTCTGGTCAGACCGGCCTCTGTTGCCCGGTCAGGTTAGGTCAGGCTGCTTACATCGTCCTTGACCCCGAATCCAACCACAACGTGAAAAAGAAAATCACCATACATACTTGCCATTAAAGAATTTATGAGGTAACTAGTGCTCACTTGGCAAGAGAAATATCAATGGAATACACACAAGAGTTTAGTGACATTCTTAACCTCATTTCCTTCGACACCACCCCTTAGATTAGATTTGCAACACGGTGCAGGCAAACATTGTTTTCCCATCAAGCCAATTTTCTACTTGAGATATTCGTAGAGGATAAGATTGTTTCATTACCAGAACAGCATCCTTCCCTTCGCCCATTATACCTAGCTTATATTTCTTTACCCGTTAAATCTCTTTAAAGGTGTATTTGGATTGAGGGATTTAGAGGGAAAGGGAGGGGAGAGAATTGGAAGGATGAGAAATCCATTGTGTGGTTAGCAAAATAAAGGTGGAGGGATTTGGAAGGGAGGGAAAATGGATCCCTCCATTTCCCTCCTCCAAGGCAAATTATTTCCCCACCAACATAAGCAAGATTTGGAGGGAAAATCACCTCCTCCATTCTCCCTTCCCTCCTTCCCCCTCCCCTCCCTTTCCCTCCTTTTTTCCTATCCAAACAAGGCCTAAAATCCCAGGAAAAAGTGTGCACAGAAAAAACTATGAAAATACAAATTGGTTTGTAAAAACGGTGCGCCTCATTTGCATTTGTCGCCTTAATATGTTGCATCCTCTTCAAACTAGTTGCTTTCTCATACACGGGTACAACCACAACTAAGAAAGCAACCAAATTGAAGAGCATGCAACATCTAAAGCAACATAGGACTATAGGAGATAACATATATTGCATAAAAGGTTCTCACTCCGATAAAAGGAGCAGCGATGAATCTTGTATCAGACAGTCTCACATATAAGTCAGTTCCATTTAAATGTATATAAACTATAGGGAATATTGAATACAGAATCTCACCATGGAAATGCACTTTAATACTGAAAAAGGTGACACACACAAAGCAAATAGCTCCAATCACCATCAACAAAACCGAGAGTCGCTGTCGACTGATCCAACCAAACCTCCTAGCCCTACGGCTAGCTCGAAGGGCAGTGCCAGTGCCAGTGCCACCATCACTTCTATCATTCGCTTTCGACACGATTCCTACAATAACATCTCCTCTTTGGTACATACTTGTCATTCCTCCCTATAAGAATTCATTTTCACACAGCACGTAAATCTTCACCATCAACCACCTCATTTCTGCAAATATTATTGCATTCATCAATTTTTTTAAAATTTACCTAAAATTCACAAAATTATTAACATTTGTCTCATTTAATTGAACCCTAAGCTACCCATTGAACTATGAATATCAAATTAATGAACAATTAGTCAAATACCCAATTCAAATTAGACAAAAGGGTATCATAAAAATCATTCCTTTGAAATAAATTAAGCAAATTATTCAACTCGGCGAATGATGATTCATGTTAGTCGACCCTAAATCATTTCGTAAACTAAAGGGGGATTAAAGTATTAAACTACGTATTATATAGTGCAAAATAAAAATTAAAAGGGCGTAAAAGTACCTGTAATGGAAGATCTGAGTATGGGGGAAATTTGGAGAAATTAAATTGGCAAATATTTACAGAAGTCGGTGGTGTTGTATTCGATGAAAAAAATATTAAAAAAATTGAACGAGTAGAACGAGCCTACGTAAGGCTACGTTATGCTGTAACTTATGTTGTTCAAGTGGAGAAAACAAGTGGGTTTTAAATTCATTGGGCTTTCGTTGGATCTCATTAGCATAAATTTGGGCTAGGAATCAAATATGTTTTGATTTTGATTGAAGTGCTATGAGTTGTGACTTGTGAGTTGTGATTAGGGGTGTTCATTGGTTCGGGACCGAATCGGACTGGATCAAACTCTCTGGACCAAAGACCAAATAAGGGTTAAGAGGTGGACCGAGGACCGGACTATATTAATATTGGTCTGGTCCGGTCTGGACCATAAAAACACGTAGACCGGACCGGACCGGACCGGATCGGACC
>LHUT01000870.1:0-31492 GCA_001412135.1 Silene latifolia subsp. alba
ACACCAATCTCCTTCCATTTTTCTTCTTATTTTGGCTCTCATTACTCCCTTAATAATTACTTTCATCCCAAGCAAGCCCTAAATGGGATTGCCCAGCATGACCGGTAAGATGGATCCGCCTCAAGATTTACAAGAAAGGGAAAAAGATAGAAAGGACAGGAGGAGGGAATGTCAGGGTCTTGCTAGCCTGAAGCAAAACTCAGAAAATGAGCAAAGGACGCCTTGTGCCAGATGAACTTTGCTCATCCGTGCTAGATGTTCGATACTCTGGCATGGGTATGGACACTTGAACAAGTATACATATCAGAAACTTGCAGAATAGTCCCCAAGCAACAAAGTTGAAAGCAAACAGCATAGCGTTTGTACTGCAGAAGACGGGTTTTTCCCAGGCAGAGGGCAGAGCTAGTAAGGAACGAGTGAAAGAAACAACCCAAAAGGGGCCAAAACCCTACAATTTGTGTAACGATCAAAAAGCGGCCTTAAGGTGATATTTGGGTAGCCAGATAATCAGATATAGCAGAACTGAATATGTTACGTGCCTGGGACATCAAGTTCATATCGTATTCCAACTTCAATGTAGGAAATGTTTGTGCTGCTTATTAAAAACAGCAGTTTCCAAAAACAGCAGTTTCCAAAACAGGGCTACGGGCTACCCCAAAGAAGAAATCCTAGCTCTCGCCCTAGAAATAGTCTAAAAATCGAGATTACAAAGAGTAACATATCACTAAATGCTCTTTCAAGAGCACAGTAAAGCCCCGCGTCAAAGGAAAACCTATCCAGTCTAGCAGATATGCAAAATTTCACAGTTGAAATACACACTGTAAGGCGACATACTCGCCTCCAGATCTATAACCATAGGAGCACTTTATCGACAAAATATCTTAGACAGATCAACATTATTATTCTTATTATCCTATCCCACCAATATTCTACAACTTGTCATATAAAAAAGAAGAAAAAAAAAAACTCATTTTTAGCTCGGATGATAAACAGACAGGAATTTTTGTGTATGCTTTAAAGAGGAACAGCGCGACATAACCCTTTGATCCTCATGTTACAGAAAAATCGACAGATATTCTTGATTACAGAAGCGCACACCATTCATACAGAAGCGCACACCATATATAATATAACCCTTTGATCCTCATGTTACCCTTACGAAAACATAAAGAGCCTCAATAGAGACTCGATAGAGGGAGTATTATCTAACAAAAACAAGGAAAGACTCCCAACTGATGTCTTCTACTCCAACAATCGAATCAGACTATTATCTACATTTTACGAATAGAGCGAAGTAAACTATCAGCAAATGAACGATGGCCATGACAATAACTACAACAATAATCACAAGAAAGAGCCAGAAATTTCAAGTGAAATAGATGAAAAGGAAAAAAAAACAATAGAGCACAAATCAGGATATTACACCTGGGGCTTTCAACCAAAAACTTCAAATTTAGCTCTAAAGATTTACATTTGACCAATTCTATCCACAAAATCCTTATTAACATGTATATCTCACAAGCCACGAGCAATGTGGATAACGAAAAATAGAAAATGCATATAACGAAAGAATATCAACTACCTCAATAAACCCAATCCGGAGATGAATCCTCAATACACAACTCATATCCTCAATGTCCTCGAAGCTCTCAATTGTATGAACATTGTAACAAGAGTCCCCCTTGAGCCTTCCTCAGAGAAACTAATACGTGAACTTGCCTCCCTAGAGCGTACCCAAATAAGCATTGTATGAACATTATAACAAGAGTCCCCCTTGCAACTTCGCCTGAGATACTAATACGTGAACTTGCCTCCCTAGCGCATACCCAAATAAGCATTGTATGAACATTATAACAAGAGTTCCCCTTGCACCTTCGAGATACTAATGCGTGAACTTGCCTCCCTAGCGCATACCCAAATAAGCATTCTATGAACATTATAACAAGAATTCCCCTTGCACCTTCGAGATACTAATGCGTGAACTTGCCTCCCTAGCGCGTACCCACATAAGCATTCTATGAACATTATAACAAGAGTTCCCCTTGCACCTTTGCCCAGATACTAATACGTGAACTTGCCTCCCTAGCGCGTACCCAAATAAGCATTCTATGAACATTATAACAAGAGTTCCCCTTAGCACCTTCGCCTGAGATACTAATATGTGAACTTTCCTCCTTCAGCGCGTACCCAAACAACCAATAACTAATAACACTTTAGTCATTACCCCAATACAACAAATGAGGACTAGTTATAGCCCACAGCCAATACCGTCTCGTACAAGAGACACAAATTTCACAAACAAATGACCAAATTATGAACAAAACCAAATCAAAAATGATGAATCAATCGGCAAAATGGGTATTACATTCCTTAGAATAAAAATCATTATTCTCAATCAAACCCTTAATAGACTGATAACTAACATAAACCTGATCTGGGTCATTAGTATTACCATCAATATCAGTCTCTAAAGTTTTAGGGTTTGCGAAACATAAACAACAATAATTAAATTTACCAACTTTTGTAAGAGATTTAGTATCATTAGAACAAGAACTTGTATGATGATGATGAGTAAATCTTGTATATACTTTATTAAATGGAGATAAAACTAATTTCTTTGCTCTTTTGCACCCATCAAATAAAACCCTTGATTTTTTCTTCTTTTTCTTGTCATAATCAAAATCACTATCTTCATCTTGTTTTTGTTTTTGTTCTTCCTCAATTTCATCAACTACATTACCTTTAAATCTTCTGGACATAAAATACCCACAAAAAGAAACCCTAATTGTTAATTATTGTGTGTTTAACCCAGAAATTGAAACCCAGATTATTTGATTATTCAAAGGGGAAATTAAGAAAGAGGGGAATTTTGATTTGTATGAGGATGAAAGATTGTATGGTGGTGTGGTTTGGGACCTGTAGATGTGTGGGAGTGGGGCCGTGTTCATTTGTAACTGAATGAGTAAGTTATCAAAGAGAGTACCATTTCCCACGCTTATCTCCTACGCCTCGCACGCGTCACTTTTTTGTCTATACGTAATAACCTCAGTTACGTAACCACTCATCTGTGATTATCTCTCACTTACTCGTTTTTTGGTTATAATTAATTATGCCTTAAGGTATTGAGGATATTCTATCAAAATCAAAATATTAAGATTGGAGTTGAGGGAATGTAACAAAATTTATCTGACTTGTTATCTATTTAAACCAAGCTAGTTATAACTTATAACTAATAAAATCTGATGTTATATTATATTACTATATAAAATGATTTGAAAATAATAATGTTGATTAGTTTAAATTCCGTTTGAGAGGAATTGGACTAGAATGAAACTTGTGATATTATGATTATTAGAGTTTAAAGAAGTTTGAGAATTGATAAGTTAATTGCATTGAATGAATAGTGAGGAGGACTGATCAAGAGGGCAGGAGCTATATTTTATACAAGGTCATAAGTATGTTAATCTATTTAAGTGTTGATGACGAAAAAGTTCTACATACTCGTAGTAACTAACTTCGACTTACGACTTACGACTTACGACTTACGACTTACGAGGTATATTAGTTGCAAGATGAAGTGTAGAAAAATAATGTAGTGTAGAATTCAACCAACCCGATAAGGCGATAACTCCTCTAAGTACTAACAAACACCCTATTTTTGGGAAATGGATCCTCTCCATTTCCTCTCTTAAACTCATTTAATAATATTTTTACCAACAAACCTTATTATCCCTTTATTTTTCCTCATAAATTTTGAGTTGTTCGATGATGCCAGAATACGATCTGCACCACAGAAAGGAAATGGCCTCTCCATTTCTTTTTTGGAAATGGAGATAAACTCTCCTCTTTTGATGTGTCCGAATTAATCTCTCTTTTTCATAGATTCATTGGCTTGGACTTGTAATCAAGTGAATAAATCTTAGAGATGGTGTTCCAAAATTTAAAGATTGTAAAGAAGACTTAGTACCAAAGATAAACAAATCAAGTTATAAAGCTGAAGTCAGAAAAGAAGATCATAGAGGAGGAAATAGAGTCAGCTAATGACAGCCTGCCAATTGCTTTATATTTCGGTTTCTTATGTAATGCAGGCAATAGTTCTGTCCATAGCTTAGTCCACTGGTTAATAACCAAACTTGTATTCTCTAAATCTCTTAGCTTCATTTCAGTTTAACATACAATTGAATACAACAACACAAATTACATTCAATGCTTGCTATTACAAAGATTCAATGCTACAACTTATATTTAATCAACATGGTATCAGAGCTCTGGAAAGTGGAGACTGATAACCACTATGTGGTTGAGCATTTAATCCATCGAAGCACCTTTCTCTGCCTATATATAGTGCAACTCATCAACATTGGAAAGTCATCAATCTTACCTCTTTTATCTTCACTTTTTTCCTATCTATAATACTCACTCTCTTCAATGACAATGGAAAATCCTTTCACTGCTGAAAACAACAACATAATAGCAACACCTTCAGTCATGGAGCCTACAGATCCTCTGTACTTGCATCCTGCTGAATGTGCTCATCCACTGGTGGTTGACACTAAACTATCAGGCATTGAAAATTACCTAGAATGGAAAAGGCAAATGGAGATTGCCATCTGCTCCAGGAGGAAGGTAGGATTCTTGAGTGATGTTGTTAAGAAACCTATAAATGATCCTCTGAAAGAAGCTGCCTGGGAAACCTGTAACAGTCTTCTTATCAATTGGATTCACCAAAATGTTGAGAAATCCATCAAGAAGTCTGTCTTGTACACCAAAACAGCAAAAGAAATATGGGACTACCTACAAAGGCAGTTCTCTGTCAGCAATGACGCCAGAAAATTCAAACTCAACAAAGAGCCGGAGAATCTGGAACAAGAGGAAAAAGACATATGTGAATACTTCACTGAGTTGAGGATTCTATGGCAAAACCTTGAACAAATGTGTGACTGGCCACCAGTGTAACACCCCGCTATTTTCCTCGTACTTTGTTTATTTTGAAACTCCTAAGTTGAAAATATTATAAACTCATTTATTATTTATTTCGATTAACATTGAAAACAAAATAACTCAGAGTTTCCGAAAATCTATTCGTTTTTGATTCTTTGAAAAGTGAAAGATTATTTTAAAAACTAAAATCAAAGGTTGGGCCTCCTATTTTCCGTTTCTATTCTACCCCATATTTCCTACACCCATATACTACATTAATTAAATAAAACCTAATTAATTCAATGTCTCCCTTTTATTTCATACGTCCCTACTCTCTTTCCTAACTTTCCATAATTAGATCTATATTCTTGTTAACCTAATCTCTTTTCCAACTTTTAATAATTAAACCTTTATTCTTGTTAACCTAATATTAAATTGTCCTTTGCTAATCCTTATGCCTAAAATTACGTTTTCAACCATCAATTGGTGCATCCGTATCACCACCACTACTCTCATGTTGAAATCAGTAGGCTATTAACGCCTAAGCCTTTTCCTATTCTACTCACACCTCGTCCGAGTCAATCCTTGCACTTTCACCGTCGAATCATCGCCTTATTGGTAAAATTCTAAATAATGATTTGTCAATTTGTTTATTTATTTAATGATATTTATATCCTAATTTATTTAATCTTCTCAAGATCAGATGTGGCTGGCTTTTAAAGTGTATCGAAGGATTTTATCGGGTCAATGATTTAAGGTAACCACCCTTAGTACCCTTATTAGTTCGGGTTGATCGTATATGATTCTGGTCTGTTGGTATCTTTCACAATTGTTACGTACGGGGTGGTAAGATGGGCCTTTTGAGGTGTACTTAATAATGGAGGTGGATTTACGTATTTGTGAGGTTAGTAGATTGTTAAGAATTAACTTGTGCAATGTTGATTAAGGAGTTAACGTAATAAAATTATACATGGTGTAGGTAATGAACTAGTGGAACTAAGGTTTGATAACTATGTGGGCACGTTGGATTAGTGAAAATAAAAGAGGCTTATTTTGGTATTATTAAGATGGGGTTTTGTATTGTTATCGAATCGTCGTTTTCTCCTATCTTGGCTAGTGGTTGAGTCTTAAAAGGATTACTAATGGTTACAGAATGAAGTGTCTATATTGAGCATTTTGAGCGAGTTTAAATAATAGTGAGCATATAGTAGGTCGGGGTTATTTCTACTGGAATAGTGTAGTAATCGGATATCTTGTATACTTGTAGCTTGTGGTTTTGAAGAAAAGAGTTTTTGGGACTAAGGTCAAGGTTGGATTTTGCTTAAGAGGTAAGGACTTTTACCCTTTTTAAAATTAAGAGCATGTTCGGTTGACATTTAAACTGTTTTTACATACTTTTGGTAACGATAAATTTCTATTAGCTTTGTGAATTTTTGAGAATTGATTTAAGTGACCGTGGGTCACCGGTTGGAATTTTTGGCGCAAGCCGTCNTTGTCAAAAGGGATCTGGCACCAAATCAACTGTGTTGACAGACCCCAACAAAATGGAGTAGTGGAAAGAAAACACAGACACCTCCTTGAGATCAGCAGAGCAATAAGATTTAGTTCAGGCTTACCTCTGTTCTTTTGGGGTGACTGTGTTCTAACTGCAGTCTTCCTCATCAATAGACTGCCCACTCCTCTCCTGAGAAATAAGACACCATATGAAATGTTATTCAACAAAGTACCTAATTATGTCATGATAAGGGTGTTTGGGTGCTTAGCTATGGTGTATATCCCTGTGAGAGACAAGGATAAATTCCTTCCAAGAGGTATTCCTTGTATTTTTATAGGATACCCTCTCTCCCAAAAGGGATACAAGGTTTATGACATAATTCAGAAAAAGGGTTTTGTGTCGAGAGATGTTAAGTTTCATGAAACTATTTTTCCTTGCAAGATTAAGAACTTTGCACAATTCATACCATCTCTACATTCAGGAAAATATCATCAACCTGAGGGCTCTCCAGTAGTGGATACTATTGCAGAGTTTGTAGACCCTGAAATGCACACAGAAGAACAACCTGTACAAAGTAAAGACCTCACCTCTGATGATCACATCCATGAAGTTCATTCTGAACTTGAAGTTTGCAATGACTCAGGCAGACCAGCTAGGGAAAGAAGAGCTCCTGAGTGGACAAAGGATTATGTGGTCAATAACTCAGTCATGGCACCATCTACAATATCCAATGTGGCACAACTTCACCTGGAGAGGTCCTTTGCTGGTCACATTAGCACTACAATTATTGAGAATGACCCTCTCACATTCCAAGAAGCCATACAACATCCCAAATGGATTCAAGCTATGAATGCTGAGCTACAAGCTCTATACATGAAAACAACACCTGGATACTTACTGATCTACCTAAGGATAGAAGGCCATTGGTTGTAAATGGATATACAAGACCAAATATCACCTAGATGGCTCCATTGAGAGATATAAAGCAAGATTAGTGGTGCAGGGCTTTAGACAAATGTATGGAATAGACTATGAGGAAACATTTGCTCCTGTAGCAAAAATGTCTACTGTTAGAGCACTACTTGCTATCATTGCTATTAAAGACTGGGACACATGCCAGATGGATGTGGCCAATGCTTTCCTGCATGGAGAGAATGGAAGAAGTGTACATGAAGCTGCCTCAGGGGTATTGTGATGGGAGCTTGCAGTCTTTTGATCAGGGGGAGAGTAATGCTTCTGCAGCTGAAGGGAAAGTGTGCAAATTACTCAAGTCTCTCTATGGTCTGAAGCAGGCACCTAGACAGTGGTTTTCTAAGCTCTCTCAGGTTCTTCTCACTTATGGCTTCAAACATTCTCATGCTGATCACTCTCTTTTTATCAAACAACAAAACAGCAACACCACGGTAGTCCTTATCTATGTTGATGACATGGTCATTGCAGGAGATGATCCCTCTGAAATCCAAACTCTCAAAGATGACCTTCACTCTTCCTTTCATATGAAAGATCTGGGGGAGTTGAACTATTTTCTTGGTTTGGAAATTAAGAGAAGCAGTGCAGTTCTTTTTATTTCCCAACAGAAATATACCCTAGATTTGTTGAGAACTTTTGGTATAGACAAATCTAGGACTGTTCAACTACCTGTCAACCCTGTTATAAAATTGGAACCAGGAAAAGGGACCCCTTTGCCCCAACCAGACACCTACAGGAGATTGGTGGGCAAGCTCATCTATCTGACTATCTCAAGGCCTGACATTGCATTCTCTGTTTAACTTCTGAGCCAGTTCATGCAAACACCCACTTCTGATCACATGCAGGCAGCTAGGAGAGTGTTGTGGTATCTCAAGACAGCACCTGACCAGGGCATCTTATTTGCCAGTAATTCTGCAGTACAGCTTACAGCTTACTGTGACTCTGATTGGGCTTCCTGCCCCTTTAGCAGAAAATCCACCATAGGCTTCTGTATTCTCCTTGGGAATTCACCTATCTCATGGAAATCCAAGAAGCAGTCTGTTGTCTCAAGATCCTCTGCCGAGGCTGAATACAGGGCCATGGCAATGACTACTTGTGATGTCACCTGGCTATTTCAATTATTTCAGGATCTTGGCCTCCACCACTTAGATCCAGCACAGCTCAAATGTGATAATCAAGCTACCTTAGCCATAGCTGTCAATCCTGTCTATCATGAGCGCACTAAACACATAGAGGTTGACTATCACTTTATCAGGGAAAATATTCAAAAAGGCCTCCTAACCACCTCCTATGTCAACACTAAGGAGCAGGTGGCAGATATATTTACCAAGTCCTGTCCCATTTCACAACACCAATACCTTCTCTCCAAGATGGTAGTTTCATCAAGCTTACACTCTTATCTTGAGAGGGAGTGTAAAGAAGACTTAGTACCAAAGATAAACAACTCAAGTTGTAAAGCTGGAGTCAGAAAAGAAGATCATAGAGGGGGAAATAGAGTGAGCTAATGACAGCCTGCCAATTGCTTTATATTTCGGTTTTCTATGTAATGCAGACAATAGTTCAGTCCATAGCTTAGTCCAGTGGTTAATAACCAAACTTGTATTCTCTAAATCTCTTAGCTTCATTTCAGTTTAACATACAATTGAATACAACACCACAAATTACATTCAATGCTTGCTATTGTCTTCTGCTTCTCGTTACAAAGATTCAATGCTACAACTTATATTTAATCAACAAAGATTTTTCCTATTAAATCACGAATAACTCCTGAACATTGGTAATAACTAATAACTGGTGTCTAATGTCAAATTCAGACCAGCAAGTTTCAAAGGTAAATTGTCCTATTTTCCTGCCCATGAACTGTTATCAGATGCAAACATGCAGTTCAATTAAAGGTCACAGGTGTGGTATTATACTATCAAACAAAGAGGGTTTTTGAGCAAGTTAGAACAAATTTAACTAGCTTTTCATGCAGATGTGCTTCAAAATTATGTAATGAGACCTACTTCAATGATGTAACACTACCAAAAGAGCTATCTAAGAAAAGCGTTCTTTTGATACTGTTCCTTTAATGAAGTAACACTAACGACATGTATTCGAAACTCGTTAGTGACAAAATTGATAGACATAGTTTATCAAAGTAGAAGCTTAAGAATTGAGAACCAAAAAAAAAAAAAAAAAGAATTGAGAACAATACAGTGGCATTACAATCATTCTATAATTCACTGGTGAGAATGCTTGTTTCAGATCAGCATTGTATTATTTGCCAACAAACACAGTTTGCTACATGTAGAGATAGTACTGCCCCCTTCTACATTTAACTGAGTAAAGGCAGGCGAACCAAGGTACTTGGTCCACTAGCACCATTACTAGGCAAAACATGTTATTCACCATTAATTCAGCAGTATCAACTTCCGAAGTCATTCTCAAAATGAATACGGAAGATGAATCAATTGATTCACATCTGATTGAACTCAGATCAATTCCAATAAAGCCCAAGGAAGAATAATGGTCACCGTTTCCTCACAGAAGGAAAAGGCCATATAGAATTTAATCCAACTAATCTGGGCACCGTCCAATATAGACGTAGAAAGAAGGCAGAGTAGGAGAACAAGGAGATATGCTCTCAGCAGTTTTTTCTTTTTTCTTTTTCAACTTCTGGCCGAGTGGCTGACATCTTCAATGCTGATATGATGTGTATTGAAAGCTCCAAAATTTTTGCATCGTCATTATCAAATTATTATATAGTTCAGGCTCAAGGAGATGTGCGAAAATATCAGTCTTCTGCCTGAAATTTGGAACGAAGAAATGCTGGTCTTGACACGAGTATTTACTTCTGCTTCTTCCCACCGGCTAAAATACGTTGGATCTGAAGGCCTCGACTGAAAGCTTGGTTGAATAGCAACCTTGTTTGGAATTCGGAGATGAAAGGGAACCAGGCCAACATAGCCACTGGAGTAAATATTACAATCCCCATGATGTAGTCGTAGCCTCTGGCCAAAGCTTTGACTGAGCTCCACATTTTTAAGCCCTTGACAAGCGGCTTACATGCTATTGTTATCTGTTCAGAGTTACTTTGTGAGATGCATGAAATATAATGACATTAATACTAAAGCAATAACAGAAATGTGCATTTAAAGGTCAGGCAGGTCAATCGGTAAACATAAAATCATGATTGTAAAACAGTGTGGTCTGTTCTACATTCAATCATGTGTTTCAGAGACTTTAGAACGCAGCAATGTTAAAACCCAGGAAGAGAGTTTTACATTTACCGAGCTGGAATCCCGACTAAACAAGATGGTTTACACAGAGAGAATTAAAAAAATACAATGTGGTTCATAGTGACTACGGTAATAAGAGTGCAATAAAATGCAGAAAATGGAACTCGTCAGGAAAAGGGGCGTTTTCTTAAGTTTGAAAATGTGCATTAGTGCAGGAGTACACAGCCAAACTCCAGTAAAAATCAAGAAGACTATTGGCCATTCAAACATTCATCTCAAGTTCACACGCATGATAGCCTCCAACATCCCATGGAAAGGGCCAAAGTACCAATCATGTTGCAATTTTTTGAGGCATAGCTCTTAGATGATGACTAAAGTAGGCTATGATCAGCATTTCAGCATTTTGATATTTATAATTTCGCCCTGAGAGTTTTATACTGTTACATCCATTTAGCACCATCTTAGTAATATAGTTCTCTTTACAACAGAAGTTTTATGTCAACAACATATATATCGCAAATTGGAAAAAATTTGAGGGAGGGAGGGAGGGAGAGTACCGATAAAAGAGCCCACCCTGTTGGCAAGAATGCCAATAAACACACGAATAGGTCTCCAACAGTCAGATTTAGAAATAAGAAGAAGATAACAAGAGTGACCACAAAACCAATGAAGAGGAAAAGCTTCAACAGTCTGAACATTAGCTGATAATCGGCACTGAACCTCTTTCTACCCATGGACACAATCTGCAGTATAACGCCGAACTCAAGGGATTAGTACTTGGTAACAGATGATCATATACGACATACAAAACTGAGTGTTTTGAGTTTCTACCTTCAGAATGATCACCACAGCAGCAATAACGAGCCAGGACAAGGCGTAAACCTGAAAATTAACAGATAAAAAAAATTATATAATTATTACTGAAGTTGTACGAAACTACCTAGCTGAAGTTTGTGTTTGGAAGGTCAGCTGAAGGCCCCACAATAACAGTCCGATAACAGTGCAGGTAAAGGACATGCCATTTTCACTTCAAGTTTTTGAAAGATAAGTAAACAGAGCAAAAATAAATAAAAGTTTTTTTAAGAGATTACAGTTTGAATGATATCTGACTTCCCAATACCTTAGAAGGACGGGAACTGGACATTTGAAAGATAAGTAAACAGAGCAAAAATAAATAAAAGTTTGTGAGGTTCCTCGTACCATGATACTTGTATCTCCATTGGCGACCTGCAAATGATATACCACGCCATATTGGTATAGAAAGAACCTCAGAGATAGAACAACTTCCCAGAACCTTCCGACAAAGCTCGTGTGTAGCAAATGCTCTTGCTCTTCATCCCACCATGACTCCCAGCTTTTGGTTGCTGGGACACCAATACCACCACGACTGCTTATCCATTTTGTCCAGTCATCCCAATCATCAACAATTTTCTGCCATTCAAATCCAGACGGATTGAACATGAAAGGAGCAAATAACCATGAAATGACAAGAAACCACATGGAACCAGTGAGCAATATGTAGGCTGCTGAACCCGCAGCTGCTGTGCCATACAAGTGGTATACTATCAGAAGCACCATAAGTTCAAGGCCTTTCGTGAAATGGCTTCTTGAGTAGAGTCGATAATTCTCAGCAAATTTCTCATGCCGAACAACAAATCCACGACCTGTAGCTCTGTATTTGGCTCCTCCATGTAAGATTGTCCGCCCATAGTAATGTACTTTTGTCCCGAGGGAGAAGGTGAAGAAAACAGCAGCTAGTTGCAGTTGCATGATAATCATTTCACCCAAAGCAGTTTTGAATCCCCTCTCTAGTCCTATTTCCATGATCATAGGCAAGGCCATGAGAAGTCCCAATTGGACTACAGACTCTGAAGCCATTGCTGCCTTCAAGGCAGTAGAACCCTTTGCCCTTGCAAATCTAACGATCGATTGTTCCAAACCACTCAAACATAGGTAAAGTCTACCGTACAAGAAAACATACGCGGTAAGGACGACCATCTGCCCAGTTAAAAGAAGATGTTTTAACAAAAGAACATTAATAAAAAACAAGGATAGAGTAGTCTAAAAGAAACTTCAAAATGTTCCTCCATTCGTGATGACGGCAGATCTTTGATGAACAAGATTGCATCAGAAATGTATTTCTCCAAATTATTGCTAAAAGGTGAATGGTTCAAGACGCAACATATTTCACAAGTCCTACCCTTTATTTGAATCATGCTAATGTGGAGATCACCAAGGTGGCTTGTTAAATAAAAGTTTTTAAAGTAACTTACTGAAGATTATCCTGTGTGAATAGTGCTTACCATGGCACTGATGTAGAACCCAACTGTTGTGAAGTAGCATGAAAGCATGCGGAAAAAATCGAAGCGATGGCCTAGTCTGTACACATCCCGACTCAGGGTCTGCTCTCCATTGCCACAAGCAACTTTTGCTTCAAACAATGAGATTTGGTTGAGACCAACATCTCGCCCCTTTCCAACTTGAATGTACTCATGGTGAGTAACATTTCCACGTCGTAATATAGAGTTAAATCCTACAGCATGAAGTAAACATGAGAGAGATTGGGTGTTACTCCTAAAGAGTTTACTTACAATCTCAAATTACTAATAATTAGCTAGCGTAGTACAGTAAGAACACTAACATGATGCATGTAACAAGGGTATTGGGTAAATAGCACTAACAAAGACGGTGACTATTGAAGCAGAATGGACAGTTAGATGATCATACCAGCAAATATGTCCTCACTTAAATTTATTCCACGTGATGCCTTGCTCATTCCACCACGGGTGATGTGGAATATTCTATCAAATACATCTGGGTGGCCATAGTGGAACCGGACCCTGGTATGTTAAATAGAGTTGGACAAAATCAGAGACCAGAGCCAGCATCAAAATAAAGAAAGGTAAATGTTCTGGTGATCGATTTGACCTTAACTGTTCAATTTGTTATTGAATTACATATTCCTTTCCACAGATGGAAAATGGGTTAGCGCCATGGTGGTAATGAGCCGTTGAGCCTCTTATACACCCCACCCCCAACAAAACTGCCACCCACTTGTTGGGTTGCATGGTGTATTTGAAAGGCTAAAACTCAGTATCACAATGGGCCCCTGCCATTCTTCATTGCAAAAAGTTTCACCTTGTGTGAATAATTCAATATCATATGACCCGAAAAAATGATAAGATTATACGTCTGTATGTTTCTTATCATGGAACTTCTATAACCATTGTAATTGAGCATGCATTTTGAAATTAAGTCTCATACTTTAACGGCCTTGCAAGAACTCTTTGCCCAATAGTAACAAAGCTTGTCTCCTGATTTGACATAAACCAAGCCAAGGAAGAAACACTGCAAGGAAAGGTTATAGTAATGTCATCATCTCACAAGTTGTCAAAGATGATTGTGTTAGCAGCAACACAGTTTCTAGAACTAATAGTTTACCTTCCTGTGAAAATATGCTCACGGACACCAAGAATAGTTGGTGGACGAACTCCATGGTCTTCATTAAACTCTTCCAAAAGGTTGCGCATTTTAAGAGCTTCTTCTAAGTAGTTATCCTGTGAGAAACTTAATTTCATGAGATTTTGAAAACTCAAAATCTGAATTATATATACTACATATAAGATGACATATAAGTATAACTCTATAAGCACTGGCCTGGTTCATGTCTATGGCTTGAAGGGCTTCTCCCCTGGTGAAAACTATGGCATGGTTCTGGTTTTCGGGTTTCCCTTCCCCTATCTTTGCAGGGCCTGGCAACTTGATACGGTAAATTTCCTATAAACAGAAAGAAGATCAGTTTTCACTGTGCTTTCTTGCAAATCAACATACTGAATCCAACAAGGGGTATTATTACCTGGTCAAGATTGTCAGCAGCTTTAACCAGTACAGAGTAATATACCTTCTGGACCTTCCCAGTACCTTCTCTTTCTTCAACTTCATCAACAAACGCCACACGCAAAGATGGATTACTGCCGAAGAAACATTTTTTAATGCATTAATACAGATTTAACTCATAATAGAGAGTCAGATAATGCTCCTCCAACAGCTTAACTTACATCTGTATATAATACTTACTTAAGCATCAAATTTAGAATGTCTGTTGCACGGCGATCTCCGCTTCGCTTCTGATTACCATAGTTCTGACATGTTGCAACATATGTGAATTTCATGTCAGCCACAGCTTCCAATTGTGCATAAAGGGATCTCTGACTTCTCTTCTCCTCTCCTACCGGGGCTGTGACTGCCTTATACCCCTCTAAGAGCTCTGAAGCCAAAACAGACAAAATTTATCCAAATGGTCACTTACTAATCAGAAAATCTACATATAATAAATAATTCCTGAAGACAAATGCAAATATATTCAACAGATTTCAATGTTAAGATGACAAATCAGCACGTAACATGTAGATAGTGAACCACAAGGAAATTCAAGAAATTCCATTTCTCGGCTTTTAACCGTGAACACTATTTCTTTGAAGTTATTCTGAATAACATAGCTTAGCCTCCCTCCCCAGCCAACATATTGGAAAAAGAAGGCAACCGAAAAGACTTAAAACAGATCTCAAACTTTCAGAAGGATGTTGCTACTATATGAAAGTAGTAGTAGCTATATGAAAGTAGTAGTTGCTTGCACAAAAGAAAAGCCCCTCAGGTAGCCCCCAGTACGGCTCTCTATTTTAACATAGAACTCACATATAAACATATGATGTTACATCCACTGGTTTCATTTGAAGTATCAAACCGAATGAGGAATGAAAAGAAGCACTCCCTCTTTTTATTGAATTAGCCCCTTTGGTTCACTTTTCTTCACACAAATAGCGGACCAATAAAACTAATTCAATAAAATAGAGGGAGTATATTGTTAGTGCCCAGTTTCCTACCTTCTTCATTAGCCATGTCAAGAAAAGCCTGGAGTTTCAAAGCCCTTCGATAGTACATCATCCCTCGAACTGCACATTTTGCATAAGATATCAGTACGCTTTTGTAGTAATCATGATAAGCCAGAAGTTGCAGAACCCACCTGTTCTGCAGAGAGTCTGTCCTCTTAGGGAAACCCAGTGGCGAAGCTGTAAAATGTTTTCCTCGCTTTCCCACACCTCGGACTCTTTCTTGCAGGTAATTCTTTCCAAGAAATTGTTCCACTCATCTAAAAACAACAAGAGTAAACTTCAAAATGCTGCCAAAGGTACATTGGAAGTTTAACAGAACTTTAAATCAAAGTCTCAAAGATAGGAACCTGGAAAGATTTTTTGCAAGTAGTATATAATCGAAATTCCATCTTCATTTTCCATTTCAAGGTCATTTCTGGAGTATAATGTCTCCTCACTGTAGTAAGGAGTCAGGACACTGAAAAGTTCGGGAAAGAGGGTAAGAGCCCACCACAATAAGCAGTGGCAAATATTTTCTGTTACACTGAAGAGTTTAAGAAAATTATATTCCTAACATTTAACAGTAGATGGAAAAAATGAACAGCATTGATCCTATTGTACTATTATCCCTCACCTTTGAACTGCAGGAGTATGAATAATAGGTTTACTTACCTATACAACATACCAATCGTTGGTTGGCGCAGTGGTAGCATGGGGCTGCGCTTGGTAGGGAGGTCTGCGGATCGATCCCCCACAACTGCGATTGGGAGGGGTTTAAATACCGTAATCCTTGGACACGCCCCGAAATCCGGATTAGTCGGCCCAATGTGGTTCGGATTACCGAATGGTTTAGANTGAATATTCCCGTCTTAAGAGAGATCGTGGATAAAATAGTCGAAAAATAATTGTTTGGGTCAAATTATCTAGCTCTTAACCCAATTTGAATCCTCTCCATTTCTTTCTCTCCATTTCTTCTCTTAAACTCATCAATTTAGATCCTCTCCACCTATTTGACACACTTTATAAATATAACCAATCGTTGGTTGGCGCAGTGGTAGCATGGGGCTACCCTTGGTAGGGAGGTCTGCGGATCGATCCCCCACAACTGTAATTGGGAGGGGTTTAAATACCGTAATCCTTGGACACGCCCCAAAATCCGGATTAGTCGGCCCAATGTGGCTCGGATTACCGGATGGTTTAGACAAAAAAAAAAACTTACCTATACAACACCACTTCAATACGGCAAATATTGCGAATATTACGAAATAAAAACGTTTTACATAACTAATTAACTTATAAACCTGTATATGGTTTAGTTTACCACTATAGTTCTCGGCCCAACATTTTCAGGTTTCCATCATCATCCCAGGTATTCATGATAGATTTACATAAAACTAAAAATTCGCCATAGACGAGGTCACCTAGGGTTTGTTCGGATACATTAGTAGCACGGAAATGTTCGAATGAAGATATGGTGCTTTCCTTCCAAACTATTTCCTACTTAAATGAATCCTAATTTGGCTTGTACGAGGAAAAAAAAGATCCCTCCATTCTTACGAACCCAAGTTAGAAACCAAACAGGGGAAACTGTCCCTCCCTCTGTTTCCAAAGCCTCCATCCAAATTCCAAACAAATGGTTAGTATGCTAACATACTCGGTTCTTACAACAAATTGAACCACGTCCTATGGCTTGTAATCTGGTAAACGGTTCAATACTACAAATTGGGTATTAGTTACTTGAACAATCATCTACGGGAGACAGTCATATGGTTACAGTATTTCGACATTGAAGAAAAAAGATAGTCAAGATATTTTCTTCACTTTCCCAACTCCTAACATCTCTTTGTTTCTAGGAGGATGCCTCCTCCTTTAAGGCTTTAACTATCTCTGTGTACACATTTTCCTGATAAGAATATTTATTTCACAACTTTCACAAAGAAGAGAACTTCTCTTATTAAGAAGTCATATATTCAGCCATGTACAAAAGCAACTAGAATGCTTGACAGGAGAACTGTAGATACTTTGTATCTACGTGAGTGTTGGTGAATATCCTCCAAAAGAATATTATGTCATGATAGAAATTATATTGAACTATCAATGATGTATGAACTAGCTAATCAGCATCCATAAAACACCTGAACAGCATGATCACAGAAATTAAAGCTGCCCAAGCATAGGTTGAACAATCCTAAAATAGTCTCACATGAATCTTGATAGACGATAGGAATCTTAAAGGGACAAATGAAAGGTAACAGGAACAGACCTAAATGAAAGCATCTTACGAACTTTGGGAGCACGTGGCATATCCATAAATAATGAGTTCGTGAAAAATGATATCCTTCTTCGTGCTTCAAGGTTGGTAGGAATGTCCATGGCAGATTCCTTGACTGTCAAGAGTAGATAGAGACGTTGGATCTGGAAAAGGCAAATTCATATTGTTTTTTATTCATTTGCATAAGAATCAATAATTTAATACGCTTAAAAGGATTTAAACAATTTAACGACACCTGTTCTTCCCATTGTGGTGTAACCTTTGGTGGGAAAACTATAGAAGCAAAAAGTTGATTTCCGACCTTGCCACTGCTCCCAAGTTCCACCAATTCACTGTATGTACCAGTTAATTCTAGATTAGTCATACAGAGAAATTATATCAGTAGCCTATATGAGCTTTGAAAAAACATTACTTATTGTGCACAACAAAAACAAGTACACATACCGAATTTCATTCACCATCATGTCACGTGTAACAACTTCCAGCATGTCTTGCAATAGCAGCACAACAGAGTCTCGTTTTGAAGAGTTTCCCTCTCTCTTGAATATGACATAATAGTTTGAGATTGACTAGAGCGGAAGAAATCTATGTATAGGAATATAAACATTATAATACAACTTATTACTCACCAGGTATCCTACCAGCTCCACAAACTCTTTGTAAAGAGTAGGTAAAGCGCTCATTCTGAAATTTGCAAGAAGTGTACTCTTTGATATATTTGTCTCTACTTCTTTCACAATGTTGGAGATTATCCTGGAAAGATTCAACAAATATGAAAGACAAGCCTCTTAGAAACCTATTTAATCGATATTTCATAATTTCACTCCAAAGGTGTTATAACTTTTAAACTTTATTGCTTACTAACATAACATTACCAAGGGATCAAGGTGTTTATTTTGGGGATTTCGTTTCAAGCATTGGTAACATGAAACAATTCTGTTGAATAACAATACTTGGGAACTGTAAAGAAATAATCAAGTTGAGTTGTGCTAGTGAGTGGAATAAAGAAGGAAAATGTAAACAAATATGCAACATAAAAATGATGGGTGAATATAATTCTGGCAAGTGATAAAAGGTTGCATAAACGAAGCATTGTTTCTAGTTCTTCAATTAAGGATGTTATCCTCAAATTTTACCTCTTCTCAGTTTCTCCAGCGATCATAATGTTTAGAATTTGCTTAAAGGATTCATAACATTCAATTACAGCACATTTCATGTATTCGTCGGAAGAAATTCGTTTCCAAAGATCAGAGTCCTTTGGACGAAACTGAGCTGCCATATCCAATGCAATTGGTATCTGCATAAACAGAAGATAACTAACTCATGAAAGGTGATGTTCCACATATTCCGAAAGTTATCCTCAAATCTCAGAGGCTCAGACTACACACACCTTGCTTGCAAGCAAAAAGGGTGGCCATTGAATTATTTTCAAACTAGGATCTGAAGAATATGGTACAAGTAGTAGATCCATTTCCCTGAATGATGCGCGATCAGATTCAGTGACATTCAAAGAAGGAAGGTGAGAGCAATATATAGGTGAAGTTTACACGTCTAACCTGTCATTAACAAGGTCCTCCTCACGGAAACAGCATATAATTTCATTCCACAGCTGTGCAAATCTAGCGGCTTCACTTCTCTTGCTGGCACTAGCCTAAAAGCATAAAAACAAACCAATACAATTAGTCTCAGTTTGAAACAACCTTCAACGCTGATGAAATGGAAAATATGCTAGAACCTCAGCAAAGCGCTTTGCCAAAGAAAAGCCTCGTTTTCGTGACTTATCAGAAGGAACAAGGCAGTCATTGAAGGCACCAGGAAGCGACTGGAATCTTGATCTTAGCATCATAAGGGTTCTTATCTGTTGAGCATGAGCAAATAATAATGATCACATACAAGATTTACAGAATTTTTTTCAGAAAACACCATTCAATATTTCAATTATATTGTGACAAGGAGGCCAATACGAAGTATAAAATAAAATAACGTGAAGCGAGTTCTTTTATAGACAAAAAAGCGCCTGATTAAGGGAACCCAGAGTGCTAACAATTCCTAAGTTTTTTCATCACATTTTGGGGTCTCTAGAATTTTTATCAAATGACACAGACAAATAGAGCGTGTTAGTATGTCCTAAGAAAGGAAAAATTGAAAAGTAAAACAAAGCTCCGTACTGACTCAAAATTTCAGATAAATAAATTTGTTAAGACTTAAGAGATAAAGAACCATAAAGTTCTTATAAATTACCTCTCCTAGGCGATCACAAGCTCCTATAAATCCACCATAAATTGTAGAGTATATAGAGTACCAAATTTGAGTATCCATGAAATAAACCTGTATAGAAGTGGATGAGTGCTTCAAAACAAAGTCCTGTGAACTGAAAACATAATAAGAACAAAGGGTGAATTCAAGCAGAAAACCAAATAAGCTGACACACCAAGATAACTGGAGCCCAAAGTGAAGCCACTGCACCATAATTGTTTTTAGCTGCATTACCAAGTCAAACATTAATATAGGATGATGAAGTCTATTAGCTGGCCAAACGCCAAATAATCTCAAGAATGCAATAAAATGGACATTCGAATACCCTGTGGAAAAAATTCGTGCCACTGGTATTTAACTTTATTGATGGACATTATGTCCTTTGTTGGCTTCACCAAGGGTCTTATCTGGGAAAACATTGAGATAATGATAAGTGAATAGATCACCAAACTTCCATATAAATATGTTCCAGGAGCAAAACTTACCATTACAAAAAAGCTGAGTGCCATCTTTGATGCTAGCAATAGTATCCAAAACAAGGTATACCTGAAGCAAATTTGTAGAGCATTTCGGAACACAATAAGAAAAGAAAAACAAGGAATGCCTGAAGCAAAAGTTCTTCAGTATTAGGGACACAATTAAGGAAAATCAATTAAGCTCTTAAAGTACGTGTGTATCTCAGACTTACTTTATCAGAGAAAACTGGCTTTCATGCATACCTCGGCCCACATATATCCTGGGCTGCATGGAAATAAAACGCTTTGCATCAAACATGGCAGTGCACAGCATTAAAGAAACAGAACCAGCAAAAAGAATGCATGGCTTTAAGTTTCATCAGAATAAGACAATGGACCCAGATACTGCAGCTAAAGACATGTCATATGGTGGCCAGAAAGGATTCAGACTTTATTTTCTTTGCTTCTGATTGCTCTCCCTAATCAGTAATCACGATTCAAAAAGAGATGTGGGTTGGGCAGACATATGCTTGCGGATGCACTACCTGGACTTAAACTAGCAGGCACAAGAAATTTCATGCTTTTCTTCTATATCCATAGTTAAAAGGCAAGCATAAAGAATAAAACTAAGAAACCAAAGCTCAAATGCACCAGTGTCATCCCCAAACCTTTAGAAAGATGAGACCAAATGGAGATCTTTAAACAGATAAGAGAGAGCAGATCTACTGCCCCGCAGGGGTTCAGTGACTTCAGTCAACCAATGCCACCAAACAAGTGCATGACAAGCCAATTAAACCAGATGCATACCTTCTATTTTGGGAAACAGTGTGCCAACTGCCAATTGCCACACCAAGTTAAACTATCTAAAAATTTGTTTCATCCTACACAAATGTTAACTCAGCACCAACTTTTTGTCCCTAAGCATGTTGCATTTACTAGTAGAAATGCATGTTATTAATTAACCTCAGACTGGTTTTTAGAGTTTCTATTCAAGAATAACTGAGATGGTATCCAGACATGAGGTGTACCTGTGACCACCACATAAGGAACCTTATGATCAGCCAATCAGAGTTCTCAATAAAGCGCCGAAGCATTGGGAAAAGAAAAAAAGCTGCAGCCAGTATGTTAGGGAGAGAATACAATCCCACTGCCATAATATACAGAGCAGGAACACCCTTCAGTTGCCCAAGAAATGATAGCACGTTTTGAAGTTGCTTAGGCACCACATTGAATGAATGAGCATAACAGAGTGGAAGAGCTACAGCCCATGCAAAACTAACAATAATCTTCAGGACACTTCGCATGACATCTGTGAACACCCACCTACGCTGAGATGGAAAGTTGATGGCTACTTCCAGAATACCTAGAAAAGAAATAAAAATCCACTGAAAACCAGACATAAATCATATTTATAGAAAAAATCAGAAATTAACAGAATTTGCAAAGCAAAAAAAAAAAAAGAAAAAAAAAAGACACTCAACGAGATTGGTTATCTGTTGTATCTTGGCGGAAGAGTGAAATAGTCACAGCTCAAATAGCCTTTTGAATGCGGTACGCGAATGCTTATCTGGTTGACTTTTGAAAGCTTTAAATTGAACCTTTGAGGCTTTGACACAAGAGGTTTCTAAATTGTGACACATAAATACACTAAGATCTAGGAAGATGCAAATTATATAATAGTATTACACTTAGGGCTACTGAATAAAACTTGATATGGTATTGTCCTCTGTTCAGCTGCAAGGTCTTTAAAATCATAATTACTAACAACTTCTATCATCTGGAGCTGAATGCATCACTTTCTAGAGGGATTTTTTTATTACCCTATCGTATTGCAGTTAAGCTTTAAGATGGCTGCAGAAACATGTCCAAAATGTACAAAACAAAATTGTTGCGATAATAGCTTCATAGAAATATTCTTCTACGAAACGTTGCTACAAGTAGATCTGTAAATGTATGTCTATCTCAGGAAGTTCCTTCTTGATTAAGGAGATAAATTTATAGAAGAAGAAATCCAGACAACGACAACACAACTGAACAGATTTAACAATCTTCAAGTGTTAACCATAGCCAAAGACATACTCAGTAGTAGACGAAGAGCAGCTGCAGTGATAAATATACTTGAGACGGGATACAAGACATTCTTCTTGAAAATAGACAACAAGGGAGTTTCAGTCCATGCAATAATCACCATTGCCTGCAACCACAGCTCTTTCTCTTTATATATATCCCAATTCTAAATTTAGAGTTAAACAGCTTATGATCAAGTTATTTCAATGAAATGGACATGCCTGAAGAGCCAGTATATAGAAAGTCCACAAACGATCAAAACTTCGGAAGATGTGCCAAAATGTCCGAGTCTCAATAAAATTTGATTTTCCTGTGCTTTTAGAAGTTGTCTGGGACATCTTTCTTCCCTGGATATCAAACAAGTGGAACAATTTAGGTTTGAGCACATTTGTTGCAATGTCAACAGAATGACAATACCTTCACGACTTCGCACGTAGATTTAAAAAATTCCCCATCATCGCGCATCGGCCAACCTAATGAAAAACAATCTGATGACCTGAATAAAAAAAAATAACAAATAATATGTTGTAGCCTGTAGGGTAACAAAAATACTTCAGCACTAAGAATGGTAATACAATGAGAACAAAGCATAAATACAGACCAGAAATACTCATTCAGGTCATCATAGTTGCACCAAGCTGAGTAAGGAGCCTTCCCATTTTTGCTTCTCTGAGCTTCCTGGAATAGGATCACAAACACTATCACAGAACCATAATTGCAGCAACTCACTGATTCAGTCATTTGAAACATAAGTTACCTTCTCAATGACACGGTAGAGAGGTGTGATGACCTTCCGTAGAAAAGATTCATCGTCCCCCCCATATGACGGCCTTATATTCTCTCCAGTTACAATGCTGACATTTCCGGCCAGCAACCCATGAAGCTCGTATGCCATCTAAACAAGTGTCCAAAAATTTATTTATTTTTATTTACAATATCCCTACAACATAGGATTTTGAGTAGATAAATACTCAATGCTTACATTATGAAAAATGTAACACAGGCATTCTGGCATAAAGCGAACATTTGCTGCTTCCCCCCAGATAAGAAGATACAGGCCCATGTACAGAATTTTCCTCTGCTGGACGTCTTGTTCGCTTTGAGGTAACCTATACAAAAAAAAACAAAGCTACATGAATCAGCATGCAGCAGCATAAAAACAAGTTGACCAGGAATCCAGGATCTACAAAAATTGATTGTTCAAGCCTGGTACTATGGAAAGCGACATATGTATCACGACCTTAAGCTGTGCTTCCGTCCTAAAAACTTGCACCACGTTTTGTAGTTTTTGAAGAGCTTGTTCATAACAGCGTCAATAGCTCGATCATCAAGCTGCACCCAAAGTGTTATTGAGAGAATTAGCAATAACTAAAGATTGAAAATATTAATGTAATATTGTAATTATGTAACACAATCTTAGATGAAGTAGCACTAACATTTAGACAAAGAAACAAATTACGATCACATTTGAAAATCATGGAAGGCATAAACAGACACAGGAAGAAGTCCTAACCGTATTCATAGGCTCAGGCTTTGGATTCAGCCTTATATGAACATTAGCTAGAAGTATTATCAAATTCTCTCGCTGATTTCGAACATTGTCTCTCTGCAATATACAAAAACGTGAACTTCTAAAGTCAGTTTTCAACCATGTTTTATCTAGTGTCACAGGGTTTATCATAAGGGCCTAAACACCTCTCAACCATGTTTTATCAAGGGTCACAGTTTTCAACCTCTCTAAACTGTAGAATTAAGAAGAGGAACCTGAAATCCAAACATAGCTCTCAACCAGTCAAAAAGATCCAATTCATTGGTCCTCTGCCGATGTTGCTCAAACGCAGGTGGCCAGGTTAAGCCGCGACAATTCCATAATGCAGATATGGCAGCCTTGACCTGGTAAATAACATAAAATATACAAACACAAATCGTATAATCAATCGCCCAAAATGAAGAGGGGAAAGGTCAACTATGTCGAGCATGAACATGCATTATTTCTCTCCAAAAGCAAAAGGTATTCAAGATATCAGACAAATTAGTCAGCCGGACCTCTTCCTGTAACCGAGTGGTATATTTGAGTAATTGACAAACTGAAGGTACCTCTTCAAGCTGCATGATGGCTTGGGAAGCCCCAGCAGCATCCAGTGGAAGAATATTGTAAGGTGCATATATATTTTGCTTCTCTTCAACATCTCTTGCAGCAGCAATGATCTGAAAACACCACAAATAAGTTGCATTTTAGTAATTTAAACACGCAGTAAGTGGTCAACAGACAACATTGAAAGGAAAAGGCTCCATGAACCAACCTCTGGAGCAACTTCTTCAACTTTCTCGGTCTTGTTGACGGCACAAAGGACCTCAAAGAGGACGCCAGCAGTTTGATACGCTTTCCCAAGTTGGGCTCTATCTGCCTGCTCACCTTGATCAAGAGCTCGAATGTATTGGGAATAGTAGTGCTGGTAGTAACTCTCGATTTCCCGGGCATCAGTCTTTTTGATACGATGGCTAAGGCTCGAGGCATTGTCCTGATACAAAGGATTTTCAGTAATTTTCAAGGAAAATGATGAGGACTTGATCGACCTATTTGCTAAAAACCAAGCGAATTACAAGAGAATCATACTATTTGCCATACTGTCCTCTAACAATTGTAATTATAAATAGGTTATCAAAAATGACATGAAGAGTATAACCAAAACACAATCTTCTCAATTTGCTTGCTTACAGCGGCAGCGGTAGCAGTAGCAGTAGCAGTGGCAGCTTAATGGGATGAACAGTAAAATTATTCAAGCCTAAACGATTTCCGTAAGACCATCAGTCTATCACCCACTTAGGTTATATTGTTGCCAGTTCTGACAGATTTGGTTTTTTAA
This sequence comes from Silene latifolia subsp. alba, assembly GCA_001412135.1. Classification (NCBI taxonomy): domain Eukaryota; kingdom Viridiplantae; phylum Streptophyta; class Magnoliopsida; order Caryophyllales; family Caryophyllaceae; genus Silene; species Silene latifolia. The sequence goes on from LHUT01000870.1 coordinate 25,394, forward strand.
TGTTCACAGAAAGAAAAAAATATATTGGCAAAAGAGGATAGGGGAAACTACAGTCGGGAAACTATTTTAATTTTTTTTTTTTCTGTGTTAGGAGTCTCGTCCTTGCCTTCTGGTGATACCTCTGCCGATCAGGAGTATCCCTGTCAATAGTTAGGGCAATTTTCTTCGGACACTGAAGGCAATTTAATGGTTGACCCTTCCTAAGTTTGACATTTTTCATTCGCAAAAGTCAGGACCACTCGTTTAAGAGATGAGAGCCATTACCACTCAACTACCTCAAGTTTGTGTTTTTGGATAATGGAGATTATTTAGCAAATTAATTAGAAATTTAGGGTCTATTTTAAATTATTTTGGTTCAATGGGTCCATCGTCCACGTCATCACTTTTATTTTCTTTCTAATTTCCCTAATTTTTATGTGAAGCCGCTAAGGTACCTAACGGCTTGTATCCCTACCATTTTTGTAATACCAACTGCCAGTTTTTTTTGTTGGCATAAAAGCCGCTAAGATCCCCAGCGTATTTGCATCTATTTTAGCATATTTGGAAAATGACAAAATGTGGAGTCGCTAGGACCATAGCGGCTTCATTAGTTTGATATTTTCCTAAAACTTGTAGTATGTACTACAAAATGGTAGGGATACAAGTCGCTAGGGACTAATACTCCATACACAAATTCTCATTATAGACAGGAGATATCCGTCTATAGTTATAGACGGACCAAATATCCACCCACTTTAAGCATTAGACAAGCAACAAGTTGCATGGTGGAGCTCAAAAATGTCATTACTTTAAGTATATTTAACCCGTTTTTCACTTTAAACGAATATATTCATCTATTTATAATAAGACTAATTGTACTTCGTAACTAATTAACAAGGGAAGCAAAAACTCATTTTCAATAAACTTGGCCAAACAATTACGGAGTATATTTGACTTCGTAAAATCCGGGTTCGCTTTATTCAATAACCAAATTGACCATGCAAGACTATTGATGTGGACTTTGCTCCTCCTATCACGTTAAAGTCAGCCTTAGAATGAGTAATGGGTACTGGTCTGGGACTTCTGGGTGGAGCATAACATGTCCAAATTCCTCAAATACCCCTCAGTCACTCATATAGTCATATACTCATATGTCGCCATCCCCCCATTAGAAACGTCAAAGTATCAAACATTCAAACAAGGGTAAACAAAAAAAAGGCGCGCAATGCTGAAAGAAGGGAAGAGAAAATAATTACCCGCTCCAAACGTTGCAACAAACTGGTCTTAAACTGCCTAACACCACGCCCAGTTGAGTTTTGATCCAATCTATGCGCCTTCTCAAATGCATAGAAACGACCTACCAAATTATATTAATCATACAAGCAATTAATTTCCACGTTGACTTAGTTAAAGTATCATACTCAAATTAGGGAAATTATCCACTCAAGTTGAAACGGATTTTCGATAAAAGGAAGGAATTTAATGTTGATTGTAACTGAAAGAGAACAAATAGGAGTACATACAGAGGTAAGCTACGCGAGGGCGCTCAGTCTCGATTTCACTAGCGACACGGAGTATTGGTACTATAGAGTGGAGCGAGGAAGGGACTACTTCGTGATCGAACACGTCCGTAGAAAAATTTGTAATTGCCGTATTCCTTGATGGCCTCCTTGATAGCCCCGGTGGATGTGACGATTCTGGCGCTGCCATCCTTTCTCAGACTTCAAGGCTTTCGATTTTAGATTGTTTCTCTCTCTTTTTTGCGCTTGTTGTTAGTGTTTATCATCGAATTTTCACCTGTTTCTGCAAAAATTGACGGAGTTGTTTATAATTAAGGAAAAAAATACAGAAATCTCTCCAAATGGAAACATCATGAAAAACTTAAGATTTTTAGTTTGCGTGTACGAATGCATTAAGTCATGTTCATAATCGGAAACTTGAGGTGAAAATATTTTACTACATTAAATTCGACATTGAACTTCGACTATCATCATTTTTCACTCAAGAAACATGGAAAAAACGCAGAAATTCCAATCACACCCTACTTTCCGCAAGTAATTCATCATTCATCGTCAATAATCATTTTTCACTCAAAAAAATATCGCGAAAACGTAGAAAAACCAACGCAACCTACTTGACGCAATTAATTCAGCATTCAATTTCGATTTACATCATTTTTCAGTCAGAAATATCGAAAAAAATGCAGAAAATCCACTTGTAACCTGTTTACGCAAGTAATTCAACTTCGAAGATCATCATCTTTCACTCAAGAAACATTGTAAAACGCAGATATTTCAATCGCAAATTCGCAACCTAGTTTTCGCGATTAACCTCGGCAAAACGAGTTGCGATAAATCGAAACGATGAACATGCAGCTGAAATGAAAATTCACTCGATTTATCGAACAATCGAAAACTCACATAATTCTGTTTTATAGAGATCATCATTTTTCACTCAAAAAACACCGAAAATGCGCCAAAAAATCAATCACGACCTAATTTCCACAACACGTAACAGAGTTCATAAAAGTGCGATAAATTGAAACGATCAACACGCAGCTGAAACCGAGAATTCACATAATTCCGTATTAGAGCGACGAAAGAAAAGACGGAAAAAGATAAGAGTAAAGAAGAATTACAGAGCAATGCGACGGAGTTCCGGCATTGAAACGAATCGTATAAGAGCAGTAGTAGTGTATGTAGAGAGATAAGTGTGTTTAGAGAGAGAAAGAGGAGGGGAGTGAAATAAAAAGGTGAATGAACTGAAATAACGGAGAAGAGAGAGAAAGTGTTGATCCACTTCTGTTGGTTGTCCTAATAACTGACTGGTTTCTGAGAGTGAACAAAGAGAGAAGGGAGTGCGAATTTGTGGAAGTCCCGCTCTTTTGCTCCTTTTTCTCTCTTTTTTCTTTTTTCTTTTTTCTATTTGAGTTTTGACAATATCATAAATTCATAATACTAGCATTTCTTTCCTAAAAAGAATTATTGTAATACTTTATCTAATTTTTGCTATTATCGGTTTACCAGTTTTAATGTACGACCGAGTATTGTTATTATTATTGATAAGTGTGTTAAGTTAGCACAGATTAATGATCCAAAGATACATAGATTGAGAAAGAATTTAAAGGAAATAATTTTTCACAATTTGCGCATTTGTTTTGGATTATTAACAATGTGTGTCTATGGACTATGGGCATATGTAAGTAAAGTCATTATTATAGTAAAGTCGTTATTATATTATTTGAACAATTCACGAATTATTTAATTAAGTTTCAGCAAGATAAAATCATTCAATTTAATGAGTACTAGTTGGAAAGCCCATGCGATGCACGGGGCTCCCATTAGAATGATTTGTAAAAATGTATTCTTAAGCTTGATAAAAAAAAAAAAAAGTCCAACAATGTTGAATCATTAATGAAAAAAAAAATTGTAGTTGGTGTATGTAGTTGTCTAGTTGATCACCGATAAATTATTAATACTTTTAGCATAAATATTTTGCCCTTCAGTAGTATAACATCAAGATATACTTATAGTACGTAGTTAACATTTTCATCGTCACACGCACATCTGGTTTTTAGTTAAATACAAAACACTATGTCTATAACACATGCTTCAGTACACCATAATGAACCCTCAATAACGAAGACATGCCTTTGTGAGTTTTGCAAATTATTTTCGCCAATAATAACTACGTAATACTTAATGATGTTACGTAAAACAACAAGTATCATAATTATATATATTTAGTGTATTCAGAGAAAATACTAGATCTTTAACAATATAATTTTACCTTGACTATCTACATACAACTAAAGGTATTTGATCCTTATAAACTTCTCGCAAAATCAAATTCATACTAAATTCCGATATAATTAGTAGTCTAAACAACAATCAATCAAAAATATATGTGATTCTATTACATAAAATGCAAGGGGCACCTAGTAGTATCATATTTGAAAAAATCAGTTAGTAGTTTATGGCATCAACAAAATCGTTGGGTTACCAAATAAGTATTGTAGGGCATTGCTGAGAACGGTTTACACTTTACGTTACCATGGTCTGGCATAACTGGCATAATCCTCTTACGGAGTTAATGTTCCTCAACAACATAACTTACATGCCATACTTGGTACTGTAGTAGAGTTTACCATTATGAGTTATACTAAAAAATGTATTATGTATAATCCCTTCCCTTCTTAAACATCTTCCACCTTATTTCTTAAGGGGCCAAAATTTTATATCTTTGACCATTAAAATGTCAAAAATCATGGTCAAACTACTGCATTGACGACTGTGTAAAAGCAATACAAAAGATCATTGCGAAGAGGATGAAGTACATTTAATGTGTGAAATTCCTAAAAGATAATGAATTTACTTTTTAAGTCTAATGTTTATTTATTTATATTTGATGCATCCACGACAAATGCGACATATATAATTGGACACTTGTGACAGATTTTCCCCCTTTTATCAAATTTGCTTCTTCTTATTGTATAGCTAACAATTTTTATTCTTATGTAAGAAGCTAACGTTTATTTATTTTGAACCAATTGCTTATTATTTTGTTCCTCATGATTATTATAGAGTATATAAAATTAAAAGGAACTTTAGATCAACTCCTAACAATAGGCTCAAAAGCAAGTAAACATGGGCCAGACATAAATAAGAAATTAATTTGATATTTTGGGAGATTATGAAAAATGTCATATTTAAGCTTTGTTTCTAAGAAATAAACTTAAGCTTATTTGACCAAAACTTCATTTATCTTAATTTCTTACAAGTATTTGGTAGATAAATTTACCAAAATAAGTTACTTGTTTCTTATTTTTAATCCCTCAATTTAAAATATTAAATATGAAGTACTTATTATGTCCTTTTATGTCATTTTACGAAAAAATAGCTAACTTCGGTTAGCTTTCCGAACATTTTTTAATTAATCAGTTAACTTATCAACTCCTAATTTTCAGTTACCTTTTAAGCTACTTTTTCTAGGTTTCAGTTAACTTTTCAGTTTTAGTATGAATATTGAAATCTGGGATATAGTATATGAATATGTACTTTGTATGTCATTAATATACCATATAATTAGTTACATTATGTATTTAGAGTACCACCTACTATTACTTTATTAATCTTTCCAATTTTCATGAGTCCAGCACTTAAACGCTAAATGGTTAAAAAATGTCTTAATTTTTTGCATTGTAATTAGAATTGTGCATTAAGTATAATTTTATCCTTGAAAAATGATTCTGAGAAGAAATCAACATTATATAATGATTAGATTACATTGATCATCAATTCATCATATATGAATAATACTATGAGTTGCTGCAAGCTTTATGTTGTTCAAACCACCAAATTTTTCTTCAGTTATTCTCGATTTCGTTCTTCTACGATCTAATGATTTACACATTCTTATACAGAGTAAATTAATGAAACAAAATAGTACTCCCTCCAGCCCAATCAATAGTTTACACTTTCCTATTTAAGGTGAATCAATCAATAGTTTAGACTTTTTTTTCTAGTAAATAAACAAACTCATGTGGGTGAGGACCATTTTATTTCCTCCTCATTTCGAGTGGCTTTTGAATTTTTTAATAATTATAAACTCATTCCTCTCTCATTACCTTAATAGTCGTGTATAAAGTAATTGTAAACTATTGACTAGGACGGAGGGAGTAACATATATTGATCGGTTAATTATTTTATATGAATTGATCACTTGAATGTGTATTGAGCGAAGTATGATTTATATACACACTCCAATAATTATTATGAGATTATATTTTGATGGAATAACCGTAGTTTATAATTCGTGTAACTACGTATTATATCATCTTAACATAACACTTTAATCAAATAAATTTATTATTCATCCGTCGGCTTCTTGAATTTTGATTCGGGAATACAAACTACAAATGTATGAGAACAAAGGTGTGAGAAAAACAAAAATGATAACTTGACTTTTTTAACTGTCTGTTATCTGTTTGATAATTATAGTAATCTACTTATATTAGGATAATTTTATTAAATTTTGTTTTAAATATTAAGAAATCTATTTTATTGGGATAATTTTAGTAAATTTGTTTTGAAATCTACTCTTGTTAGGATTTCTAAAAAA
>LHUT01000872.1:0-16415 GCA_001412135.1 Silene latifolia subsp. alba
CGGGTTCTTTTTCTCCATGTTTTTCAATCACGCGTCCGAGGTCATTACAGGAGTTAACCTATTCGATTCAGCCTCAATTAACGAGCATTAAACGAGCATTAAGCCATTTTCACGATTATCCGAGGTTCGACCAATGCTGGTTTATGGCATACCAGCACTCCCAAATGTCTTCCGTTGCTACTCAAATTTTGCGTGGCCGATTTATCTGACCCGAGGAACTTCCTATCCGATTTCCGAAGAATTTTGTTCCGGGACCCTGGAATCCGTTGTATTACACTTCAATTTGAACCGTTCGGGAGGTCGTACCGGACCCTGTTTCTTTTTGCCCGGGTTTTTCAATCACGCGTCCGAGGTCATTTCAAGAGTTAACCTATTCGATTCAGCCTCAAATAACGAGCATTACTCCATTTTTCACGATTATCCGAGGTTCGAAAAATGCTGGTTTATGGCATACTGACACCCCCAAATGTCTTTCGTTNNAACTTTCTATGTGATTTCCGAACAATTTTGTTTCGGGACACTGGAATCCCAAAAAACCGTGTATTATACACTTCAATTTGAGCCGTTCGGGAGGTCGTACCGGACTCTGTTTCTTTTTCTCACGATTCTCGAGGTTCGACGAGTGCTGGTTAATCGCATATTAGCATCCCGAAATGTCTTATGTTGCTCCTAAAATTTTGTGTGTCCGTTTTATCTAACCCGAGAAACCTTTTATGTGATTTCCGGAGAATTTTGATCCGGGACCCATGAATCTCGAAAACCGTGTATAATATACACTTCATTTTGAGCCGTTCAGAAGGTCATAACTACGACGTTTATTTTTATCCCGGTTTTCCATCCAAGTGTCTGAGGTCATTGCAGGAGTAAACCTATACGATTTCAGCTTCAAATAACGAGTATTAATCCATTTTTCACTATTATCCAAGGTTAGATAAATGTTGGTTTATCGCATACGGAACCCCCAAATGTCCTCCGTTAATCCTCAAATTTTGTCTGACCGCTTTGCCTGATCCGAGAAACCTTCTGTGTGATTTCCAGAGAATTTTTTTCCGAGACCCTTTAATCTCGAAAACCGTGTATTACACTTCATTTTGAACCGTTTGGGAGGTCGTACCGAACCGCGTTTCTTTTTCTCAACGTTTTTCAACCACGTGTCCGAGGCCATTGCAGGAGTAAACTTATTCGATTTCAGGCCCAAATAACGAGTATTAATTTATTTTCAAGATTATTTGAGGTTCGACGAATGCTGGTTTATCGCATACCAGCACCCCAAATGTCTTTCGTTGCTTCTCAAACTTCGTATGACCATTTTTCTGAACCGAGAAACCTTTTGTTTGATTTCTAGAGAATTTTGTTACGGGACCCTTAAATCTCAAAAACCGTGTATTATACACTTCATTTTGAACCGTTCGGAAAATCGTATCGGACCACGTTTCTTCTCCTCCCGGTTTCTCAACCACGTGTCTGGGGTTATTGCAGGAGTAAACCTATTCGATTTCAGCCTCAAATAACGAGTATTAATTTATTTTTCACGATTATCCGAGGTTCGACGAATGCTGGTTTATTGCATACCAGCACACCAAATGTCCTATGTAGCTTCTCAAATTTTGTATGGCCACTTTATCTGAACCACGAAACCTTTTGTGTGATTTCCAGGGAATTTTGTTCCGGGACCCTGGAATCTCGAAAACCGTGTATTATACACTTCATTTTGAGCCGTTCGGAAGGTTGTAACGAACCACGTTTCTTTTTCTCCCGATTTTCCAACCAAGTGTCTGAGATCATTGCAGGAGTAAACCTATTCGATTTCAGCCTCAGATAACGAGTATTAATCCAATTTTCACTATTATCCGAGGTTCGACAAATGTTGGTTTATCGCATACGGAACCCCCAAATGTCTTCCGTTGATCCTCAAATTTTGTGCGGCGGCTTTGCCCAATCAAGAAACTTCTGTGGGATTTTCTGAGATTTTTTTTCCAAGATCCTATATCCTCGAAAACCGTGCCTTTATAAAACTTTTACCCAACATACTACTTACACACCACTCATTCATCTCTCAGTAAAAACACCCTAACTACCAAATTTCCCCCAAATTACCTTCGACTACTTAAAAATAAAAACCATGATTAATTGAAGTGATCATCAACAATAAAAATCAAGTTTTTGTCCATTGTTAAATAAATTCCTTCACTCTTTCCCATTTCTATTGAACTTAATTATTTTCGTGGAACATGAGAAGAAGACCTTGAGGAAGAATCTAACCAACTCATCGACATTTCCTCAAAAAGTCAATTTATACACCCAATTTTATGAACAATATTATATATTAACACCAACATTTAATATTACCAAAAACTAAATTAAAAACTGAAACAAAATAGATAGAAATTGAAAGACTAGAATGAAGGAAACATAATTACATTAAGGAGAAGAAGATATAAAGGAAGAGGCTTGTAGTTGAAATGGCGAGAGATTGAGAATAAAATGAAGTTCGCAAATTCTCATTATAAATGGGAGATATCCGTCTATAGTTTATAGACGGGTCAAATATCCACCCACTTTAAGCATAAGGCAAGCAACAAGTTGCATGGTGGGGCCAAAAAATGTCACCATTTTGAGCATATTTGACTCGTCTTTCACTTTAGAGGGATATATCCGTCTATAGTGAGACTAATTGAATGAAGTTATAAGAGGTTTGTAGCCACAAGAGGGAGGGGAAGAGGTTGGAAATAGCATAAGGGTATAATGGTGATAAAATATGGATTTTGGAGGGAAATTTAAAAAATGGTTGGAGTATTCCCTTTTTTTGCCCGAATGTGAAAGAAGTGCACACTAAGGTATTAAGTTTGGAATTTTTTTTGATAAGGTATTAATTAAACAGTGCTACATTAAATGGTGTTTTCCTCAATTGATCCTTATAAAAATGCCATTACATGTGGATTCTAAAAGGACATAACCAAGATCCATGGCTCACAGACGGTATTTTGTTAAAGCATAGGGCTTGGGGCCCCCAAGGAACATCGAACCCCGAACTTAAGGCTGCCAGACCGAACCCAAGACTGCCTGCCCAACCTACCGACTAACTACCCCGATTTGGCTTTGCTCGTCCGAACCAGACCCCTAAACCGGGCTTGACCTGACCTAGTCTGGCCTGCCCACCAAACAGCTCACTGAAGGCCCCAAGCTGCCCCGATACTGCTCCATGTCATTTTTGTTTCTCAAATCATATCTAGCATTTTTATTTCTTTTACCTTTATTTTGTTTCGTTTAATTTCGTCTTTATTCAAGACCTACCTTGGCATGACCTACACATTATGGTCTAACAATTAAGTAAGAAACAACTAGAGAAGGCAATGGACTGTGCCGTGTCGGCTCGGGTCCCGACAATTTTGGCCTGGCCCAGTCACGATAAATCTTGCGTTCGGGTCGTGCCGTGCTGACCCGCTTTTCCCACCCACCCACCGTGACCCGCCTCTTGGCCCGGCCAAAGTCGTGTCGGGCTGGTGCCGGACTCGCGCCACCCGCCGTGCCTCGCGCCGGGTCATGCCTAGGAACGTGTTTTTTGGAATTTTGGCACCGCGGCCCGCTCTTACCCGGACGCGCCGGCCCCGAGCCACCTCGTTTTATTCACTGTATCGTGCCGGACTCGTGCCAGATTCGTGTCGCCCACCTTGGCCCGACCCAAAATGCCTACTCTAGTAACAACATCAATGTACCTCCTGATTACCTAGTCCCTGGTTTCGATTCCCATCAAATCATAAATTCATAATAATTTTGCTAATATTTCTCCATTCAATTCAAAATCCCCAAATTTTCCCCCAAAATTCAATCAATTCAATGTACAACACCTCAACTACAAACCCTAGCGTCTCAATGCCGATCTCCGACGACGATTCCGACGAATATTCCGGCAGAATCAGACGACCTCGAGCTCGTAGAAAGCGTAACAAGTTCCGATCCAAAACCGAGTTGACTCGTCGACTCGTCCGGCAACTCGCCAAGTGGTGGCCCCTCATTGTCTTCCTCCTTGCCATGGCATTGCTCGTGTTCGAAGCTTCTCGACTCGGTCGACGGCCGAGTCGCGAGTCTAGTGATTTGAGTTCCGAGTTCACTCGGTCGAAGCCGGGTTTCGCCATTGTTAAGAACAGTAATCTTAATCGCCTTGATCATACGTATCATACGGTCGCCGGTGTTAAGGAACGTAAGTTGATCATCAAGTTAAATTTTGCAAAAATTTTGATGATTAGGTTTTGTATTTTACTATAATTTGAATTTTCGCCTAATATTTCGTTGTTGAATGTGATGTGATTTGTATTATTTTGTTAAAATTGTGTGAAATTAGAATGCCGAATCAAAAAAAAAAAAAATTGTAGGATTTGTTTGCTGCTTTGAGCTCTTGGTTGGCTGTGTTTTGTTGCTGAAGATAATGAAAGGAGTTTAATGAATGTGTAGCGGCGTATTAGGCGCTTAAGGAGACGAGATAATGTGTGTCGTTGGACATGCCTCTAGACGCCAGTATCATTGAGTCACTAGCTCAAACGCCTAGTGGTACCATTAGCTGCTAAATGAGACGAGGATAATTGTGTCGTCGTTCCAAATCTTAGTTTAAAAGATTGTGCCTTGGACACTCCTAGATGCGTCTCCTGCGTTGGTTCTGAAAGAGTGCTTTGGCCATTTGTAGATGCAAGTATCAATGAGTCACTAGCTCAAACGCCTAGTGGTGCATTTGGTGCTAAATGAGACGAGAATATTTGTGTCGTTGTTTCAAATCTTGGTTTAAAAATGCATCGTTGGGTTGTAACTTTTGAGACATTGATAGGGAAATATTCTTGCTGGAATGCCATTTTCTGATCATTTTCAAACAAATGTGTTTGCTGATGATGTTTTTATATATACATGTCAAGATTTTTTAGTGGGGAGATTTTACCTTGATGTTTTTCTTCTTACAGTTACTTTTTTTTAATCCTTTCTCATTGTCTTTGTCAGGCTGCTTGCCGCTCCTGCCTCCTGAAGAGCTTGATCATCTAGATATCCCTGTGGAGAGGAGCCCAATAGGTCGTGTAAAGAATGTTGTATACATAACAGAAGATAACAATCCTTATTCAAGAGAGAATTCCTCCTTGTCCGAGCAAGAAAAAGGATCTGGGAGGTTTAATTTATTTACAGGGTATCAAACATTACAACAGAGGAAAAGAAGTTTCGAGGTCTGAGCTGCATCTCAATTTTACGCTTGTGCCGTGCTATTAGAAGTTAGCTATAAGCCTTTGATTATTTGTGTAGTCATTCTGTTTTGGCTTTTTGATTAACTTGCGGTCCTGAAGCAATTTCAAACTCGCATTTTTAGATGGATTTTCTGCATGCTTTTGTGCCCTATCACGAGAATTCTTGGAGATGAATTCAGGAGCTTGATTTTCCGAAATATTCACACTTGTGTGTTTCATATGCAGGTCATTGATACTCCTATGGTGCATTGTGGTTTCTATAGTGGAGGTGGAGGGTTTAAGATTTCGGATGAGGACAAGAAGTACATGCGGACCTGCAAGGCCGTCGTGTCTACTTGTGCGTTCGGTGGCGGAGATGATCTTTATCAGCCTATCGGGATGTCTAATTCTTCCCTTCAAAAGGTTAAATCCTTTTTTTTTCAAGGCACTGATGTGTTAAGTCACTATGAATCCCCCTCTCGTTTGTTAACTATCTTCTTTCAGGTATGCTATGTCGCTTTCTGGGATGCAGTTACTCTTTCAACGCAAGAAACCCAAGGGAATAAAGTTGGGGAGAATCATTATATTGGCAAGTGGAGGGTTGTTATTGTGAACAACCTCCCTTTTGCAGACCAACGTCTGAATGGCAAAATCCCTAAGGTACTGCAATTTTCCGTCCTGGTTATGTTCAAGAAGATCTGATGAAGTCTTTTGCAGCTCCATAAAAGAATAATGAAATATACTTAGCACTCATTACATCCTTAAGTTTAAATCTTTTAAATCTCGAGTTTCTTATCATTGCTTACATGTATTTTTTTTTTACGTTTTCTTCAAGTGCAACTTTAGGCACTTGACGGGGAAATGGATGCTAGTGTCCTACACTCTAATAGTTCTACACTTCTACACATCTATCCCCTCTACCCCCACTGATACCTTACATATTCCATTTGTCGCCCGTCCCCACCAATAGTGTACTGTATGTTTCCTTTTTGGATACGCTTTGCTTGGTGGAAATGAGCCTTGAACTTTTACCCCCACTTGTATGTGCTTACATAAAAAGCCCATCGATATGTTAACGTATACAAATTTGCAGGAAAGGGAAGTATTTTGAGGTCTAATAACATATTGCCAAGATTTTTTTCCACTGTTGTTTACGTGTGTTGATATGCTCAGAAATATCTAGTGGATTGGGTAAACTTGGATAGGGATTCGTCAAGGTTATACTGATTCCAATTTGACCATATAGGCTTATTATCAATAAGAATATCCTAATTACTTAGCATTGATGTGCTTAAAGAGATTATATATTTGGGACTTGCTGCTTAATGTTTAAAATCTCAAAAAAAAAATTATCGATGAAAATACAAAAAGCTCAATCAATCACATTTTTGGTGTGGTTGTGACTTTGAATGCTCTTAAAATTTGAAATTCAACTGTACTTTTCTTTTATTTGTGTGATTTCTAGCAACGGATTGTGTGAACCATGAATTTTGCTGTCAGCTTATAGTTTTAAGATACTCCCTCCGTCCCGGTCANNAAGACCAAGGAAAGAGGAGAGGGCCAATAGCTAAATGACAAGTGGAACAAATTGAGTGTGAATGATCAAATTACTCTATCAAGTTCATTCTTAAAATAGAAAGGACAACAAATGACTGAGACACCCCAAAATGGAAAAGGACAACAAATGACCGGGACAGAGGGAGTATTAGATAAGTTCTTGTCATACTGTCCATTGATCTGAAAGTAAGTAAGAAAGAAGTAGCTACAGGATAGTCGGAAGGGAATGAGAGTTGGAGATCTTTTGTATCTTGGTTCGCCTTTCTCTATTATCATTAAACCTTGGGTTTTGGTGCTATCTCCCTGCCTCCTATAGCTTTTGGTTCTGAAGTCTTTAGTCTACCGTTCTGATACTTGAGTTCCTCTCAAATCTTGTGCTTTGCTGAACGATCTCTTCTGTATCTTGTTTTGTCTGTGACTCTATGATAGTTGAACCTTCTGTTTTTGTGCTTCATTTAACCTAATACTTCACATTGCTTCCGGTTTTGAATTCTAGTGAGTTGTGACTATCACATGCGATATTGTCTCTCTCTTTCTTTTTCTCAATTCGTGGCGCTGTAATAAACAAAATCAGTTGTACCTTCTTTAATTTATTTTATGTACAAATGAAGTTAACAACCCTTTTCTGCTTTTTGATACCTGTAGATGTTGGCCCATCGCTTGTTCCCGAATGCACAATATTCTATATGGGTTGATTCAAAGTCGCAGTTTAGGAGGGATCCTTTAGGCGTTTTGGAAGCTCTACTGTGGCGGTCGAAGTCTCTTATTGCAATTTCACAACATGGCGCTCGCAGTAGTGTATATGATGAGGCCAAGGCTGTTGTCAAGAAAAACAAAGCGACCCCAGAAGAAGTAGAGGTTCAAATAACCCAGTACCATCACGATGGGCTTCCTGAAGACAAGAGGTTTAATGGAAAAAAAGGTATACCCTTGCTTTGATCCTTCAGACTTCAGAGCTGGTAACATCTGACAATTTGAAATTCAAAAGTAATGTCTGTAGTAGTCATGCTTGTTAAATGTGTTGCAACGGATAGAAAGCCAAATAGTCATCTTACGGTCGTCTTAGGCTTGTATTGGAACTTCCTATGCATGTTATTCCAAAATTATCTGCTTTTAAGAGATCAGCTTTCATTACATATCAAAATCAGACAAGTACAAAATTAGCATGAATACTAAGCTGCAAATAATCTTTGTTTTTTTATATTTGTCTTTGAAGATGAATTTTTGATCACTTACTAATCCATATATTTTTTTTCTTGATTCAGCTTTAGCTGAAGCTTCTATCATTGTTAGGGAGCATACACCCTTGAGCAACATGTTCATGTGCCTATGGTTTAATGAAGTGGTTCGGTTTACATCCCGAGATCAGCTAAGCTTTCCTTATGTTCTTTGGCGACTGAAGATCATGGATGATATTAATATGTTCCCAGTTTGTACACGGAAAGATCTTGTTAACAGTATGGGACACATACGCAAGGCCAAACCATTAGTAACGTGAAGCCAACCTTTTAATCTGTCAAGCATTCAAGCTTTTTCTGAAGCCTCATAGAACTGTGCGGGTTTTCCAGTAGCAGCAAGCATGAATCTGCAGTTTATTACTGACGAGGGTTCAACATTCTCTCTGGCCCTTACCGACATATGCCTTGCACTTGCTCCTTGCTACTATCCTTCAGCCTTTTTAACTGTCACGGAAAATACGGAAGAAGGGCAAGGAATCAGAAGAGCTGTAAAGATTATTTGAAGTATATACAAATTTATTTATTCTTTTAGATAGTGACTTGGGTTAGAGTCCCCTTTGAGATTAGTTTAGTTGTCACGGACTGATGGCAGTTAGGTGGTTACTCAATGCTTATGGAGTTTTTGTGGATCAATGTATTGAGGGATACATGTACATTGGAAGAAATGCATTATTCTGCCTTTCTTTAGCTTCTTTTAAATTATACTCGTATATTTTTTCGATGTTGACTTCCAAATTGTATAACTTCCATGTTTTGACTCTATGCCATATGTCAGCCGTTGCATTGTTATACGTTCTTGTTCTGTGTTCAACATCTTAATGTTTGTCACTATATTTGTATATCTTTGAATGATTTTTCATCTTCAGTCTAATGATCTCAATTTTAAGCTATCATTAATCATTTCTGTTGTTCTTTCCAGAGATTTATTGTGGGATGAATCGAGCTCTTGCTAGATGTTCAATTGTTCAGGCTCCAGATAATGTGGACGATAGCTTGCTTCCTAAAGTTGTCTTTGCGTTTGAGCTGACGGATCTCCATTTGCTTGAGGTTTGTTTTGATAATTCAGCTCTTTATTACGATGTTCTTGACTTCTTGCAATCTGCGTTGAATTTTTGTTCGGACTAAAATGTTTTTCTTAGTTGGTGAAATCTTGATGTCATTGCAATTTTGCAAAGTCCTGGCCACTGCTTTCTTCTCTGTTTTAATTTCTTTCTGCATGTTTTGACTCCTGATTCCTTCTGCCTTTGTCTTATCATATATTTCATGTGTTGACAATTGCGGCTTTGGGATTAATAAGTCGCTATGTTTACACGTTCTATGGAATCCTTGAAAATAATATTTCACGCTAGCATTGCAGTGATGATGAGCAAAAAGGGGGGCTTAGAGGTTTGAGTGCTGGCCAGGCCAAGGGTGCTATATAAATATGTGACGGCATTTGACACCATTTAAGCTCAAATTCTTATTTTATATCACAAGATAGCCCGTTCTAGGAAACTCCGACATGCATTCATTTGACACCATTTAGTCGAGTCTGAGTATCATAGCTTGCACGTCCATCACCAAATAATCCTAAGAAAATAAGCTACCCGAGATTTCACCTTTCTTTCCCAAACTTCAATTTTCTTGAAACTGATAATCGTATTTGCCAATCCAACGGACTATTAATTGATAGACCTAACGTTCCTCTATCTCGTGCTAGTATGCTATGAATCTCTTTCTTCTCGCGATTTGTAAGGGTACGTAAGTTTAGCATCATTTCCTAAAATAAATTCTTTTTACTCTAATTTTCTGTTGATTTATTTATCTTATCTTTTTTGGGGATATGTCGACAAACTCCTTGTTGAAAAATGGAGCCTGGCCATGATGAGGCCGTAGCTGGTAATTTTGTAACCTAAAAGCTTTGTGGTGCTATCTTATATAGGTAGATGATAGAGAGAGTTTGTCTCAATCTACCTTTTGACCCGTTTTTTCTGTTTAGACAGATATGTCCGTTAAACAAGAACTCCTTTACGAAGTTATCATGCTCCTACACAAAATTACTGAGTCGGATTTTAAGTTAGCCAAGTTACTTTCTAGAGGAGCTCGATTCATTTTACAAAATTAACTTGCAAACGAGTTCGGTAACTTTCACGTCGTTGTAATTACAAGTTTACAACAGACTTAGGACCGTTCGACCCTTTTTCTGCGATACTGCAAGCATAACCATCACTCCTATAAATAAGCAGGGAGGGAGGCTGCTGTGAACTGTCGCAGTTGAACAGTTGCACGTTTGTGTCGTGCATTCAAGGTTCAGTGTACAGAACTGTTAGGATTGATTATTAGATTCAGTAATTATTGGGCGAGACGGTTTTATACTGTTAGATGGTCCCATTCTGTAAAAAAAGAATTCATTTTTAGCAATAAATGAATAGTTTTTCTACAAAATAGACGTCTCACGGGACATGGATCCTCTCGATTTCCTTTCTCTCGATTTCCTCTCACAATCTCTTTAAATAATAATTTCCCCTTTCACCCTCATTTTTCTTTATATTTATGCGTAAATTTAAAACCGTTAGATTGTTGTTAAAATGCGATCCGGACCATTGATAGGAACTTCCCTCTCCATTTCTCTTTAGGAAATGGAGAGAAAATGGACTCGTCTCACGGTATAAGACCGTCTTATTATATATGAGTAATTTGTGATTTGTGTATTAGATTAAGTTGATATATTGGCCCACATAATGGAATCCACGCTTGAAAACACTGAAGAGTGCTGAATTTGTGATTAAAGAAACAATAAGCATGTGAAATTTAAATCCACATCATAAGGTAAGAAAGAGCACATGCCTAAACTGCTCATTTTCAGCATCTGTTCAACTCTGGTGCTTGTCTTTGTCCTTTGTGTTGTTTCTATGCTACAGCAAACTAAAATGGGGAGTAACAACATATCGTGAACTGTGCCTATTCTTGTTGGCTCAAATACCGTCCCGGTCATTTCTTTACGTTATCCTTATTTGGATGTTTTAGGTATTTTCGTGCGTTATTCTTATTTGGATGTTTTAGTAATTCTCTTGCGTTTTTGTTTTAGATATGTAAAATTACTTTCAATACGTCTTGCTTTTGATCGTCTTCAGCTTTTGATCGTCTTCAACTTGTGACCTCTCACAGCCTCTCCCCCGACCCCCACTTGCTTTTTGTGAGAGATCTCTTGGAAGAGAGGGATTTTATCTGCTTTCAATGAGAATTTGTGAATTACTTTTCAATCTCATGTGCATGCTATTTTATACTTTAAGCACTCCTTGAAGTGTCTTTTCTTTCTTTGGTATTTATGTCAAAACTCAAAAGTAAACGGAAAATAAATATCCCCGGTAGAAGAAGTTACAGTGATTGATGGAAAAAGATTATTACGGTTAACACGTATTTGTGATAGATAAAACACATCGAGGGTTTGTGATTAAGTAGGTTGTGTATTCGAATTCTCTTCCTTGTTATCCAATTAATCTTGTGCTTAATTTCTAACTAAAAATTGGTTAGGAATTAATGAATTATGACTGAAATTAGTCGCCAAATTACAAAACCAGGAATTTTTGAGAGAACAATCCAATACAATTTCGATGGACCGAATATTTGCGTAATTAATTTGGATACACTGTTTAATAAAAGTCACAATCCTGAGCTTTCAGTACTTATTAACTTTAATGTTCTTTTGATTGAGCCTATTAACAGATTAGCTATTTGACAGTAATGTTATTAATTTCATCTAGGGTTTTGAAAGAGATTTTCGGAAAATTTCTTTGTTGTCGGTAATAATAGAATTAATCGTTCTTTTTACAACGAGTTACAATAGTTATTTCCGTGAGGCTAAAAAATTGTCGGCTTGGTGATAAACACTTGTGTCTATCTCTTTCGAAAGAGGTTAAAGGTTACTGATTTTCACACTCGGTTTTCATTTGATCATAATACCACTCAGAAATTACTTGAACACTTTAAAACAACTTATTAAAGTTATAATATTAAATAATGCTCTCACATAATGAGTGACATAAATTACCGACTTATGATAAACCCTTGTTCCTACCTCTTTTGTGATAGCTAAAAGTCAATAATGTTCACTCCTTACTTTCATCTAATCGGATCACATAAGTTTACCAAACAAATCAATCTTATTTCATTTCTTATAAAAAGAAATTACGCAATAATGACATAGGTTCACATAATGATCGACATCACATTTTCTTGTTGGCGTTAATACTTTTTTCTTCCCTTTTTTTGATGCAAAGAGATCCAACAAGGGCAACATTTATGCTAATAGGGCTTAAACTCAGGTTATAAAAACTACCTTTTATAACTTTACCAATTAAACTAATTAACATCTCTGGATGTTAATACGTTATCGTTTTTCGGTATGTTTTTTTTTTTGGTGTAGACCATCCAGTTTAATACGGATTCGAGCCGGGTAGGATCAGTGGCGGAGCCAGGATTTTAAGTCAGCGGGGGCAAAAGGCTAATATTATAAGGAGGTTTCGAAAAAATTTAACTAAAAATTTCGAATTTTTCAAACGTCAGAAGGGGTGACCGCCCCTGCTAGCCCCCTAGCTCTACCACTGCCCACTGGGTAGGACCACTAGGGTGGTAAAACTTTCTCTCATGAGTTTTAACACTGCTGTGTTCTCAGGGCTCGAACACGAGACCTTTGGTTAAGCTAGAACAACCCCTTACCAGTTGATCTAAGTGCTCATTTGTGTTATAAATGGTGGGTAGGGTATAACTTGAACTGTTTAAGTTAATTAATTATTTTCAATTCTGAATAGAATCTGAAAACCTAATTAAGTGACAGTTTTTAAATATTGTTTAAATAATTTAGGTTGTTTTAATATACTAGTTGTTGCTCCGCGCGCGATGCGCGCGGAGTCCCAAAACCCATATCCGTCTTTAATCAAATTACCAACCTTCGAGCGCACTGCAGAAGTATCTGTTTACGTTGCAGTCATTGGGTCAACACTTCTCGAACATTTAAATCAACCATGAGCAATCTTCGAAACGCAATGTTTAGGTTGGAGTGGATTGCTAACGATTAATAAAGAGAAAACGCAAGCAAAATAAGACAAACAATCCACAAATCAGAGTAAAATACTAAAACACAACAAATTAGGAAGTAGTCCCGAACTTCTACAAAGACCTAAAAAAACAGCCTCTGACGCAAGCAAGAACTCGGAAATTATAGAGTACCTGACATCAAATAGTCATATTAGAGATTGAAACTTCATAAAAAATAAATGCGACCCAGGAATACCCATCATCAAATAGTTATTAAAAAGATTGAAACTTTGCAAGAAATAAGTGAAACTATAGCATACCCATTGTCCCAAAAAGAACTAAAACGATATTAAATTTTGCTACGAACTAAACGAAACATGGATACTATAGATACACATCATCACATACACTGAAAACTGAAAAATTTGAGACTTGGCTAGAATAATTTGAGTCTTTGCTACAAACTAAACTGAAACTCGGTTAGATTAGGCTTTTCAAGCTCTGTATACCTCCTAATAACGGAAGACATGCTATCATGGGTAACACCACCAGAGCAGCACTTCCTCAGGCTAAGTTCCCATAATAGGCGTAGTCCCCAATAGCTTGAAGGCTTAAACATGTTTAGCTTAAAGACTGTACTCCGGTCAGCTTTGGCAATCTACAAGCAAGATCAATGATGATCTGAAAACAGTGGCATGATCGGTAAGACTGGCAATTTTGAAACTATTTGAAATTTGACCACCTGAGATGACCTGGTGTCGTAGTTCTCAATAAAGGTAATTGTACGAGAACATCACCAACCAACCACCTCTGTCGGTTTACTCTTTGAATCTGTTGAACGTTGATACTCACTTCTCTCTAGCGCCTAGGAGGGAAAATTTACCATCATAAGCACAAGCTCTACTCATATCGAGCCTAGACCTCCTTAACTGCAATTCTGCAAATGAAAGTGGCAGAGCAGCAAAGATCAGTACTTGTTTTCCAGGATTAAAACGGAAAAGTGATGGTCTCTTCTCCACCGACAACGAGGAGTTTGAAGGTGGTGAGTTTCATTTGCTGCTTATTGGTTTTATTAGAAATGCAAAAAAAAAAAGCAACAAATATAGAAGTGAATTTTTTAGTCTTTAGCTTCTCACCATAATAGCTACAAATATATCGTGTTGGCCGTGGTCAAATATGTGCTCCTGTAAATAAAAAACAAGTATTCATTAGAATGTGTTTGATAAATGTCAATCTGGCAGTTCTCCGGTGGAGTATTACCCTAGAAGCATAACTATAGGCTTAACATCTAATTTATTAATTGCCAGCAAGAGCAAACAATCTAATAAAAAGATAAGATCATGGGTTTAAAATTGTAATGATAGAGACGTAAAGAGTGAAATTTTGGGACTCAATATTAATTGGACACCATGCATACTAACGACAAATTCATGAAAATGATAGGTTGGCTATAAGTGAAGGAGATGATTGAATCTGAAATATATATACAATGAAATATCTGAAGTAGTCACATAAAATATTCTAAGCTCTTTACCAAGTATTAACAAATATAGCAAGGAAATGAAATTTGGACGTAAAAACTAATGAACAAGCAATCCTAAGTTGCACAAACTTGGAGCAAAGCTAATTTCTCTTTTTAGATTCTGATCTCCCAAAAAAGGAGACGATTTCAGTAGCAAGAATTACTGCTCAAATATACAACTTGAGCACAGATATAAACGTGAACATACGATTAGGAAAAAAAAGGATTAGTTACTTACAAAGTCACAACTATTACCTCATCTTGGCCTATATGGTTCTTGAAATAAGAAAAAGAAATATATAATGTTGAATATCTTAGGACGACTCAGACTGTCAATAATACTACCACTGCACTAATTAAGGGTTGATTAATATAAATTGCCTCACAATGCAGCCTATGAAAGTAGCATTTCTTAAAATATGTTTTCCTCTCCTTAAATATGTACTTAAGTAAGATACCATTTTAACACCATTTCTTGTTTAACATCGTCTTAACTACTTATGACGGTTCACACCCAATTAATAGATAGAGGTGGAAATAAAAGGTTGTAAGAGGTCTTGAGTTAAGATGGTTTTAACCAAGACTTGTTACCATTATGACGGTTCACACCCAATTAATAGATAGTGTGAAAAACACTCGCCTACTGTTCATTCCCCAATGTCTCCTCTTTGGCTAAACCCTAAGAAACAAAACTAAGTGAATATTCCCGATAACATTAACATATAAAATGTACTATCACTCTTACTCGAATAATGCTCGATGGTCTGAACTTTACCTCTTCTCTTCTTTCAAAATCATATTCTACTCGAAGTTCTAGCCACCCAAATCAATGTCTTAATTAATCTAACATAATACAATTTTTCTGTCCCTTTCATGTATAAGACCGTTGTATGCTAACATATAGTGATTTGTGGCCTCGCCAACTAAAACATTAGTAACTAAATAAACCCGCTTAACACGTATGGTTTGATTGTGTAATTCTGCCTGGTGTAGGTTCCAGTTAGGAATTCAAAATCATTATATGCAAGCTTAATATTTTTTATGCGTACAAATGCATTCTAACAGCCTCTCACTTTCACCCTTTGCCGGACCACATTCCAATAGCCTTTTGAAGATCACGCCGGCTATTGTAAGTTACCATCTAAACATCCTAATACTGTAATAGCACAGGCATGTTCACTCCACAGGCGCCAGTTGAAAGTTATTGATAGAAGAGTTACGTGTGCACTGAGTAGACAACACGGTGCACATGGAAGTCATGAACTAAAGTGAACCGCTATAACTGTTAAAACCTGATGATAAGCTGAAAAGAAGCAAAGAATCATACCTGCGTTTTTTCTGCAGATGCAGTGATGCGTAAGATGCAAAAATCCAAACTTGTTATCCATAAATGTCCAAAGAAAGAGCTACACCGGTAAGTATAGTACAAACAATACTCAGTAAAGAGACTCAAGGTGGCATTGTCTATGAGATGCTTCTGCTAAAGACATATATAGACATAAATCGAATCTTAAATTTCAACAGAGATAGAGGCAAGTAAGCAAGAGTGGAAGTCCATACTTTTAATTTACCATAGGTCTGCTATTAAGGCCGATAAGTAGTAATTTACCACAGAAATAGAGGCAATTAATCAAATAATAAAAGTAAAATTACCCCACTATGATATTAAGCTGGATACATGTTAAAGTTACTCCAGCTTTTGGCTGCTTCTGAAGAACTTGTGCTTCCGAGTATCCGACAGACTCTAAAAACACAGAAAACGGCTTCTTAGAAAACAATATACAGAAGGTTAAGAGTTAGACAACAAAAAAAAAGCAAATAAGCTCTGATCTAAGTTACAAGATGCATCTAAACAAAAAAAAAGTTTGTGCTGAAAGAGTA